>JAQQZT010000021.1:4859371-4881351 GCA_030068275.1 Clarias platycephalus
CCGCTGACGGACTTCCGCTGACGGACTTCCGCTGACGGACTTCCGCTGACGGACTTCCGCTGACGGACTTCCGCTGACGGACTTCCGCTGATGAGGCAGAATTTTGTTCCCCAAGTCGCCTGCAAGTTTCATAACCCCCTTTGTGAGCATTCCACGATGATTTGTTTTGGTTTTGACCTCTAGCATGGTCAATGGTGCGGAACCGTGTTTTTTTTTAGAAAAAATCTTTATGAACATATTTATTCCCAAAGACATAATTCGGGCAAATATTTTCTGGACTTTTATGACCACCCCTCATAATATCCAACCTGCTGTTCTAGAAAATCTATAAAAACCTCCTGACAATCACAACCAAAACTACATTTTTATGTCGTACAGCATATGAGCTGGATGCGGACTGACCTGCCGAGTCCTGCGACACAGTGCACCGCCACGCAGCAGCCAGGTTCCTCCATGAAGCGTCTCCTGAGGAGGCTCAGCCAGTCCTCGACCACCTTGGAGGGTGGAGGAGCTCCATCATCGAATGGCCAGTCCTGCATCATAAAAACACACAACGACAACATCATGGTCAGCCATTCTAAAGATGTCTGCATATCCACCATCAGACATAATAACCCCCCCCCCCCCCCGCCCCCTTCTTCGCAGCCCACATGCACAACAAAACACACTATGCTGGGAAACTCGACATGGTGCGGCTGCCATGGGCAATGAGTTATGCAAATAAACACGCATGGCCACATAGGGCCACACACACAAACTCTATACCCACCATCACCAGCATCGTAAGGACATGACTGAAGAGAAACACAGCCTTTGTGGTACTTCGTGTCTGTCCACCATGTGTGTGTGTGTGTGAGATGACAGTGCACTGATGTCATTTATTGTTGGGTAAACAATCATGTCATACTTGTATAATTAGGCAGCAGATTATTTGTCGCGCACAACCTTAATCATGTACACATGAGCACATAATCAGGGATTCAAGAGCTCACATGAATGAATAGCGCGCTCAAGCTTATTAAAATCAGGCAGGTATTCAGCTTCAAAGCTGACACACTCTTCACAGGATTCACACACCTAGAACACCGCGGACTGTCCCCTTGAGGGCCTTCGCAGGTCGGTACCCGATGTTCCAAAAGGTTTCGGTCTCTTGAGTGTAAGCTCACAGCAGCGTTGAGTACAACAGCAGTAAACACACACACTGCTAGTGAACCAACCGGGTAAAACCCTGTAATCATCCCGTAGCTCTTTATCACTTTCTACCACACACACACACACACACACACACGCGCACACACACACACACAAATGTAAAAAATATGCAACCTTGAAACTGTACTTACAAACTCTATTCAGCTATAATATACGCTGCCTTGCATAAGTATTCACCCCCCCCCCCCCTTATCCCTTCTGAATCAACACAAACCAATGAACAAAGGGAAGTTTTCATCCCTTCTAATTTATTTTTTTTATTCTTCACATCCTATACTACAGGTGCACACGCCTCCTTCATTTATACAGATGTTAATTGAGTCGACGCCTTCTCCATCTTCATCAGGACGGATGAATACGCTCCCCCCCCATTACATGCTGATTAACTATAAATCTCTGCAGCTGCATCATAAACATTGAGACTGATTTCATTTACCGAATCTTAAAACGCGCTCCAGAGCCGATCGATTCTTCAGGCATGTACAGTATCTAGGACGTACGCATTAAACACTTCGGCTCGGTGCTTTCTGACTGAGTCAGGGCCAAACAGCAGTGTTACGCAACAGCTCTCATTCACGCTCGCCTTTTTTCCTCATGAAGTCTGAGAAAAGAACTAAAGCGAACGAGGAAAAAAAAAAAAAAAAAAAAAAAGCAGAGAGAGGAGAAGTGGAGGCCGTTTCCATGGCAAAAGGGAAAACGTTGACGGCGGTAATCAGAAACACGTGTGGAAGCTGTGAGGCGGACAGCTCCGTGTCTGCGCGAGTGCGTGCGTGATTGCACGTGGATGAGGAGCTGAAAGGTCAGACAATGAATCACACAAAATTAACATCAGGGCTGTCAGTATTAACACGTTAACGCATGTGATTAATCTGGAAATTTTAATATGTTACGATATGTTACGAACACAAAATAATCGTATGACCAAGATTGACCCTAATGGCTTTCCATAACTGCAGCGCGATTACAAAGCTGTGAGATGATGGCACCACGGAAAACAAGTTGACGGAGGAAACATCATCAGGTGTCCTGAACGGCAAAACATCAATATGTACTGTAAGTTTGGAATTTACTACATTTTAATGTAAGACACGGGAGTGGTGGCTCAGGTGGCTAAGGCTTTAGGTTGTTGATTTTCAGATCTAAGGATCTGGGATTTGAAAAAGTTGAAGATCTTATAAACCTGCATATACTGTTTCCTTTAACCAGTTGGTCATGCATTTCTTCCTTTCGTTTATAATGAAAGTATGTTAAAATTGCGATTAATCGTGATTAATCACAGACCATGACTGCGATTAACTAGATTAAAAAATTTAATCGATTTTAATCGACCGCACTATTAAATATCTGACCTTAGCATTGACTGTTGTGTGCATGAGCGTTAAACACACTCACCACCACGGTGATGCCGTCCTTCTCCAGGGGGGTCTTGTCGTAAGTCACCTCACACACACGAACCACTGTTGTAGCACCATACTTCTTCAGGTCCTGTGACACACACAGATCAGTATAGATTCATTTAAATAAAGCAGATGGAGTGATTTTTTTTTATATGGTGTATAAAATGTGTATCTGCACTCATGTTTACACCCACGCTGTATACAGAGGCAGCATCAGTGTCAGAAATGAACACGAACCGGACATTTCACTTTCTGCAAGCTGCTGATGCTAATGAAAAGCCCCGTTATATACAGTACACACTCTCAAAAAAGTAGTGTGCAAAAGATTTAGTCAGGTGTGAAGAAATGCTGTAAGCTAAGAAAGCTTTCAAATAAATATGTATGAATAACCAAGCAGGTGCTAATGACCCTCAAACGTAGGTTGAGATGTTGTTGTTGGTCTTTCGGCTGCTCGACTTAAAGGGGTCTCCAAAACTTGGTGAGGAACAGCCAAACTCTGCTACTAAGGTGAGGTTATGGGACACAATTTCGTGTCACAGGTCACACACCATGGCAAGACTGAGCACAGCAACAAGATACTGCATCAGGAACATCTCTCACAGGCCTCCCAGGCCTCTCCAAGGCCACGATTCCAAAGCAGACTGGTGGTTCAAGCCATTGCAAGCAATATTGATACAGTGTTCGGCCAAGGAAACCTAATACAGCAGGTAAAAGATGCATCATGGGTACTTCGAAGTCCAGTAGCATCATCACTGGTGGAAACCAGCGAGACCCAGGTATACCCATCTACTGTCTGGAGAAGTCTGGCCAGAAGTAGTCTCCCATAGAATGACTGTGGCACAAAAGCCATACCTCCATAGAAGGTTAAACGACTCAACTATGCACAAAAACATAGGAACTGGGGTGCAGAAAAATGGCAGCAGGTGCTCTGGACCGATGAGTCAAAATGTGTAAAATCTAGCTGTGGCAGAAGGCAGGTTGTTTGCTCAAGGGCTGGGAAGCAGTTACAATAATGAGCATCTGCAGACAACAGTGAAGCATGGACATTGCAAGTTTGGTGCTAATGGACTTGGAGATTTTGGTTTGCGAGGATTAGTGGTGTCCTCAATGCTAAGAAATATACGCAGATACTTGTCCGTCACGCATCATCATCAGAGAGGTGTCTGACTGGGTCCAAAATGTATTCTGCAGCAAGACAACAACCGCAAAAATACTACCTCAGTTTAGAAACGAACAAGGAGTCCTAGAAGTGATGATTTGGACGCTCAGAGAGCCCTGATCTCAACATCAGTAGAAGGATTTGAGGTAGTCTACATCTACAGGAGATCTGTGGGTGTTAGGAACAACCTGCCTGCCGACATACCTAGAAGAATTTATGCTGTTTTGAAGGCAAAGGGTGGTCACACCAAATACTGATTTGACCACTATTACCACTTCTATTTTTGAAAGCTATATTTGTTTCCACACCTGCATAGAACTTTTGCACAGTACTGGAACAAAACACAGAAAGGCAGGCAGACAGACAGACAAAAATAGTAAAAGTGACACAGAAAACCCTCAGAAGTGTGTACAGCGTGTGTGTGTGTGTGTGTGTGTGTGTGTGTGTGTGTGTGTGTATCTGTTTCTAACCCTGCACATGCTCTTCATCAGCCAACACACAATGCATCACATTTTACACGTAGCTTGTCTCCATGTCGCCGTAGCAACAGTGGCTTCGTGGGTTTTCTTATAGAGCATCCGAGTCAATGTGCAGTTTAACAACGTGAGCGTGTGTATGCACAGGATGCTGTATGCAACGTGACCTACGTGAATAGTTCCCATACACGAGAGACCCAAAATTATACACACTATATAGAGCCCACTCCAGTTCTGTACACACTGTTTAAATAAATAGGGTCATGTGACGCTGCTTCCTTCTCGCTAGGGAATAAATAATATGGAGTATATAAAATGAACCCTGTTAGATATAGAAATCTGTCTTTTTTTTTTTAAATACAAGAAATCAGACAAAGCAATGAAGACAAGAGCGAAGAACGGAGTAAGGTACGTAACGTTACCTCTTTGAAGCTGTTGAGGGTGGAGTTGGTGGGATTGTGCGTGATGAGGAACCTCATGTTCTTGTAGCACACCTCCACCGGTGCCGGTCTGTTCATCCGCGCCATGCCGCTTCGTCTTCACGAACTTGACACAACACTTGAATGAGCGCTTGGATAGTCCAGCTTCTGTCTTTCCTGTTGTCTATATTTTAGTATCTTTTTCTTTTTTTTTAATATTTCCAATTATAATAAAACACGACCCGATCGGTACATCTGGGAATCAATGATTTGCTACAACGAAGCCCTTATGCCGGCTTTCTTTTGGCAGGAAGTTTGAAATCACCCCATCGGCTAAGAGGTGTGTAAGGAGTCGTGTTCGAAGATCACTGGAGGTCATCGGGTTCAGCACAGATCATCGTCTGACGGGTCTAATGTGCTGATGCTGAGTGCAGCAGGAAGAGCAAGGCCTCTGCAAGAACAGCATCAAAGCAAGGCACCATTGGAACTGCAGAGAGAGAGAGAGAGAGAGAGAGAGAGAGAGAGAGAGAGAGAGAGAGAGATTTCAATGTCGATGTCAAAATGCGAAACAGCAAGGACAGAAATTAGTAATTTGCATTGTATTTGACGTTAAGATTAAATTGAACGGAATGTAATATTATAACCACCCGTCTAATATTACGTAGGTCCACCAAAACAATGATGCACCGTGTGTTCTGACACATTTCGATCACAACCAGCATTAATCTTTTCATCAATTTGATCAACGCTAAACGCTTCTATTGGATCTTCTACTACACGGGCCAGCCTTCACTCCCCATGTGCATCCGTGAGCCTTGGGCACCCATGACCCTGTTGCCAGTTCACCAGTTTTCCTTCCTTGGATCACTTTTGGTTTGTCCTGACCACTGCACAATCTGACCCTTGTCAGATCAACGTCACTCAAATCCTTACGCTTGCCCATTTTTTCTGCTTCAGGAAAGAAAAAGGTTTACTAATACAGTATATCCCACCCACTTTCTGCCACAATTGTAACGAGATATTGAAAATGTAATGTAGCTACTTTGAGAAGGGCCAAATAGTGATGGCTAGACGACTCCAAAACTGCAGATCTTGTGGGATGTTCCTGGTCTGCATTGGTCAAAACATACCAAAAGTCATCCAAGGATATGGGGAGTAAATGCTGGAGCGTGTTGCCTGATCCAATAGAAAATGATAGTGTTACACGAGACAAGCATAAAATTCCCTTAAAATACAGTATATCAAATACGAAGGAGGAGGCAGAGTTTGTAGTTGGCGTACGATCAAAACTGAGTAAAATATTCAATGAAAAGGTTTCTGCCAAACCTTCTATGAGAAAATGATGAAAACTGTCACTTTTTTGGCATATTTATATGAATTTCTTTGCATCCGTTCTGCGAGCAAGTTTTATTCAGATGCAGATCATAGCTACTGAATACTCCAAAACCTTAAAAAAAAAAAAACAAAAAAAAAAAAACCCACATTTATCTTCATTTCCTCTCTTTTAGAACATTTCCTATATTTGTTTGTATTCAGTGTGGCGGAGAGTCTTTGTGCCCATCACGCCATCATAGAACGAGAGGAATATAGGCGGCTAATGAGACACTTGCGTTCCTCAGAGCAGATGAAATATATTTTTTTAAATGACATAAAAAAACAACAACAAAGCTTTAGTTTGAAACCAGTGAAACGCCGGTGACTCCAGTTTGGGAATACAGCCTTCTATCTTGAGACGGAAGGCAAAACTCTTAATGAGGTCCTTTGAGGAAAGTTTAAAAGGAAGCTCGAAGGCTTCAAAGGCTATAAGTCTTTCACTGCAAAGTGACCGAGCTAATCTTAAATAATTTTGTGTCAACACGGCACAAATTTTGTTACTGTAGACCCGTGTCAAATGTACAGCATGTTTCAATCCTTCCTTTTACTAAAAAATCTTATTAGCTTAGATTATCGAGCGAGAAGCTAAGCGAGGAACGTCCTGAGGTGATGTTATTTCTTCGAAGGACGCACAGTAGTGCACTGTGGTTGCCTGGAAAACAAGAGTAAACATCAAATAGTATATCTGCAGCAACCTGAGACCGGGACGAGGTTAATTGGGTACATCGTCTCTGGTCAAACACGACTTCAGGAAAGCAATCCAAGCTCCAGGTATATACTGTAACATGGGGTATTTTGTGTTTAATTTTTTTCTTTTTTTTGTCAAATCAGAGTTTCTGAGTGATAGGCACTACATGTCCTCTTCTACAGAACAATTACCCAACCTTTTCCCCTAAGAGCAAACTAACAAGTAAATATTTGCACTGATGATTTTAAGAGCTGCCATGGGCCTCTGAGACTATCAGAGGCTGATGCTTAAAAATAAACCAGAGTACAAACACATGACCGATAAAAAGCAGAACACCGTTCAAAACCCTGGCAATGAAGCGACGACGGGAAAACAAGAGCCTCCTGAAAAGTAAAAAATACCTCCTCACACGTAAGGTAGCACGCGCTCCACGTTAAAACCCTCGCTGATCTCTGTTAGCAGCATGTTAGCACGAGGCGATGTCATTCCTGACCTGCCAACACTGTAGGTCGAGTTGCTATTTTCACCCAACGAGTCTCTAAACCGTGCCAAAAAGACGACCCCTTCGGCACGTAGCAGTTCTCCATCCTGAAAGCTACTACCAGTAGATGGTATACGCTCCTGCTCGGTCTACGTGCATATGCAATTTTTTTTTTTTAAACACACAGTTTGTACATTCTTGTCCAGAACAATCCCACCAGCTGCTAGTTCACCCAAGTCTTATCTAATATCTCTGCTGGCAGGCAGCGCAGACCGTATCTCCAAGCGGTGGATTCAGCAGCAGCACAGCGAGTCCACATGAAAGCGTAATAAATTAAACAAAGTCGAAATTAAATCGCGAACAAATTCTCTGATTAGGAAAATCACTGAACGCTCAGAAACTACCTAGTCCAGCACCTGGAACAAACAATCCCATTATATTAGTTTTTAAGGACATTTTCCCCTGTATTCAGTTCAGAAATGTCCAGAGACAGCGTGTCCGGACTACGTTAGTCAATAATTCCTGTACACTATATGGACAAAAATATTTGGCCAAACCTGCAATGACATCGTATCCAAATACACATCCTTCAACATGGAGTCAGCCCCCCTTCTTGAAGCTATAAGGGCTTCCACTCTTCTTGCAAGGCCGTCCACAAGATTGTGGAGTGTTTTTTTGTGGGGATACATGTCCATTCATTCTGTAGAGCATTTATGTGGTCAGGCAATCTCCATTCCAGTTCATCCCAAAGTTGCTCGATGGGGTAGAGGTCAGGGCTCTGTGTTAGGGCCAATCAAGTTCTTTCACATCGAACTCATCAAACCATCATTATAGTCCTATGATTCCAACAGTTAAGGGTCTTTCCCAAACTGTTGGAAGCATAGGATTGTCCAAGATGTCTTGGTATGACGCTGAAGCATTAAGATTGCCCTTTACTGGGGATTGATTGAATTCAATAATTACTTTTGTCCATATAGCGCATTTAAATTCTCTCTCTCTCTCTTTATCTTGTTGCACTCTTGTGCTTGACATTTTCTCATGACAACAGTACCTAGTGCATCCTGTTCTTGTTCGTGTTCCTAGTGTTGTTTTATTCATTCTTCTTCTTTTTATTATTGCACCGATTAAACCTCGTCTGCACTTGCATTCGCCTCCAGCTCCAAGGACCTCAGACTGCAGTGATTTAAGCCAGTGACAGCACCACCACTTTCTTTATTTATACTGCGCTTCTGCTTCATCTTCAGCAAAAATATTTTCCTTTAGCAGTGTCTGGACGTAGCCATAAAACAAGTTCAACCTGAACGAGAGCTCTTGTATTATAACGCGATATTTCGCAAATGACCACAGAGGTGGCTGTCAACAAGCCCTGTGAGCTCTAAATGATTACGGTAATTATACACACACAAACACACACTTTCCTATAATGAGTTTTGCGGACTTGACACTCCGTCTAGGCCACCTTGGATTTAAAAATAGGTTAGGCAGCTGCCTTTCTGAGACCCAGAGTTTGTTTTCAAGTCTGTCTGTCTTGCGCAGTTTAAAAGACTAACCGGCATTTGACGGAATGTAAAATCCATAATTAACCTTCAAGGCTCTTATTATGGTCGAATAAATACACATAAAAGTCAGCCTCAAGTACGCTATTGTATTTTCGCCCACGGTTCTGTTGAATTCTGAACTCTGATTGCTTTTGTATAACAGAGGCGGTGTCGTTATATCTCCTGCTGCAAGACAAATCACAGGTTTACATTAACGTGGTGTTTTAATAGCTTCTATAGCAACAATTTACACAGGTTTAAATAAATTTAAATATGAGTTTTTCATGAAGATACATTTAAGCATTGATGGAAGGAGTCTCCAGTGTCAGAGCGCTGTATGTGTACTGCGTCAGCGATAAAACTATTTTCTAAAGGTAATAATTGTTGCGGTATAACTGGAATAAATCATTACAGGATGTGCCGTTAAAGGAAAATCATCAACCTGAGCGCTTAACGCTTTGTAGCACCTGCATGGTTTTTGTTTTTCCCCCTGCGGAGTGTGAATCTGTTGCGGCTCCCCCTGTAATCCTTCCTGCGCTCTGGCGTAATTGAGGGCCTCGCTGGAATTTCAAAGGCATGAAATTACTAACAGCACGCATGTGACGTCTGTGTACGTGTCAGTTTTCACGGCTGCGATGGAATTAAGCTCTATGTGAAATTTCCCAGGTTACTCGTATGCACGTAAAGTAGGCTTACTTATGTAGGGAGAGTGAAAATGTTTGCACACTCAAAGACAAAAAAAAAAACATTAAGAGGGATTTAAATGTGCATTATATCAGTATTAGACATGTTCAAGGCTGTGGGTTACTGAACAGAAGGTTGGTGGTTCAAGCCCAAGCTCCACCAAGCTGCCACTGTTGGGCCCTTGAACAAGACCCTCAACCCTATCTGCTTCAGGGGGGGCCGTATCATGGCTGATCCTGTGCCCTGACCTCATTTTTCTAATCTTAGATGTAAAACGGAAAGCATTTCACCGCACAGTAATGCATACGTGACAAATTTGTAAATGACCTCTGGTAAGCGCAGGGGTGATGTTAAGACCGCTCCAATTTCGCCTCGCCTTTCATTTTCAATTTTTGTTAGCCAAATTATACAGTAAAAACAGAAGTACGAGTTTGGTTTTGTCCAAGTCTCAAAACAAATCTCTTTTTTAATAAAGAAAGCACGAACTGTAGACACTCTCAGAAGAACCATTTCATCCGAAACTTGATGCACGATTCCAATAAAACAATAAGACGCTTAAACTAGTGTGTAATTTATGCTTTAAAAATAGTCTGGGTGAGACGAAAGTCTGTCACAAGGGAAATGCAGGGAAGTAAAGTGTATTTTCACTTGATACACATCTTCAAATTGTCCTTTAAAAGGTTTTTTTTTATTAATGGTATGTCCAGAGGACCAGATTTCTGACCTTGGATAAGCATTTTGTTTTTTATTTTATAATAGTAAAATTTCATGTATACCAAATCCCCATGGTACGCATTTATAACACAGTGAAAAGTAATGAATGCTGAATGCGATAAAAGAAAAAAATCTTGTTCAAAAACATTATAATACATTATAATATGATACTATTTAATTTCAACGTACGATTGAACTGATGGTATATACTGTACGACTTAATTCTCGTTTTTTCCCCTTAGGGTCACCACATCAGATCTGCAAGTTATTGCCACAGGTTTTTATGCCGCAACCCAATGGTTTCTCTCCAGGCTTGGCACAGGAACTGAGCTTGCCCTGGCATCTCTATTGGCAGGATATTTAACAGTATGTAGCCAGAGGGTTAAGGCCTTTTCCCAAGTTCCCAACAGTGGCAATCCAGCAGTGGCAGGGCTCGAACCGCTGACCCTCAGAGCCTCACCTGCTTGAGCCGCCACTGCACTTTTTTGCACAAGCAAGGTAGAATTCGAGCCAAACTGGTAAATGAGGTAACAGGTACATACAGTACTGTAAGAACTACATGGTTGACCTTCCACCAACATATGGATTGGCACCACATCAAGGGTGTAGTCCTACAGGTAAGTCTCCTGGGATAGGCTCCAAGCCCCCTGCGATTCTGTTCATGGGATTAAGTGGTATAGACCATGAGTGAGTGGGTAATAGTGTATTATTATCCTGCCCTTTACTGATCCAAAAGGATATCCAAGCCTTCATACCACAAATACACTACAAAATGAACACGACCAGCGTGGAAAATCAATTCACCTTATTACTAGAAGGCTGAAATGCTGAAGTGAAAACACCAGGGTGTAACATCCAGTAGAGTGGCCCAGCCCAGTTGAAGGAAAAGGCCACATGAGGTGTGAGAGTGTGTGTATGTGTGTGTGTGTGTCACATGGCCGTGGCCCCTGCAGCAAAATTCCTCAGCGATCACTCGGCTTCGCTAACACAAGAGTCACAGCTGAGGAGGAACCGCATCAGCAAAACAGGAAGCACTCAGTCAGAAACACACACACACACACACATATATATATATATATGCAGCTTGAGGAAGAGTGCAACATCAACCAGCGGTTTCAGTAAGTGGCTAACAATAATGAACAATATTTAAAATACAATCAATTAAAAACTCACATTGTTACCAGAAAACTATTTAATTCTTATGACTTTCCAGTCGGCCAGTTACAAAGTGCTGACACTGGAGACTCTTTCCACTACTCCTGCTACACTAATGCACTTATCCCAGCCTTTCACTAGTGCTTGGATACCATTAAGGTAGAAAGTTCTCTCAGTACACCGGAGCCATGATCAGACTGTCTGCTTCATGTCTGAAACCCTGGCCTCCCAGGAACTCCTATAATGGAAATGGCTTGGAGTGAGGTCAGGACTGTATGGAGGACGTGGCAATAAATTCCGGCCGAGTTCCTGTAACGTGCAAGTGGTGTTGGTGGATGATCGCGTGTACAGTTCCAACAGGTAGATGAATTTCTACTGCAAGTCGATTTTCAAGGATCAGGTGTTCCACTCGTTGAATGTTCACGGGAACGACTGAAAAGGGCTCCAAGCCACCGCGGCCAAGAATCTCATCAACGTACTGTGCTTGGAGCCTTCTGTAAATGTATATCCATAATGCATAATGTATTTCGTAGATTCAAACATTTGCAGAATCGATCAATTTGAATAGAGCTGTACCCAAACCTGAAAGAAATACCGTTCTAATGAGCTCTGCAGCACATACAGTAATGGCACATAAATACCAGCAGCATTTTATTTTATGTCTTTCATGTATGACGCCAGTATTACTGTATTTACTACAAAATCACACCATACCTCAATGGAAAAGTAAGCTAATATTTCCCCCCTACATACAACAGTAAGCACCAAGCAGGAGTCAGAAAACATCAAGTCCGTTTCACCAACCAGTGAGACCGCAGTCCTTCTTCTTTACTTTTGGCACGCGAGACAGATGCTTAGGAATTCAATCATTGGATCAGGTTTCACAAAGATAAAGTTCTCACAGTGTGAAAATAACCGCTACCAGATAGAAACGAGCGCTCTACATCCTGCATCCTTTCGCCTTTAGTGAATGGGCTCGTTGTGGTTGTAGGGTTCTCAGTATTGCTTCTGCTTTCAGGAACAGTTAACTTCAATAGGTGCCAACACCGCTGTCATCTTTATCCTCTCAATTATTTTCACTTTCATCTCTATTGTTATTGCTTTGATCATCTTAGCAGTACCGGCATTAACGTCGCTTGCTTTCGGACATCCTGGGATGCAAATTGTCTGCACGCCGCGAATGATCATGCGGGAACGCTTGTTCGTATCTTCGAAAGTTCGTAAATCGAATGTTCGTATATAGGGGACTGTATATAAAATGTATAGAAAAGAAGTTTTATACATAAAAACAGCATAAATACATTTTCAAAAACGTCAAGTTTTATCAGCTTAGCACAGAGTCGAACGTCACAAACGCTACAATTACATGCATACAGATCGGTGCCCATGCATTCGACAAAACTGCTCTCAAAGCTCTAAGATACAGAAACAAGAACTTCAGGCACAATCCAGCCTCCTCAAAGTAAAAAAAAATAATAATAATCTACCAATCCCCAAACAACTAATTATGAGCTTTATGTACAATTTCCAAGCGGTCATTAAGTGCCAGACGCCTACCTTATCCACCCTGAGTGAAGCCTTCGGCCGCGACGCAGCACAAAGACAGCGCTGAGACAGCCCCGAGCCCGGGACCAGCTGATGTTGATATCTTTCTGTTTTTTGTGTTTCACTGCAAGATCGCTCAGCTGTAAAGTTCAACACAGGATGTCAGCGGAACAGGTGCGTCGCTCTCTGACAGACGATGCGAACATCAATGGCGTGTCGTTATACTCTGCCCGTGCTGAACGGTTTGTCCTTTCTGTGAACCGTGAGAGCCGGATCG
Source organism: Clarias platycephalus (assembly GCA_030068275.1). Classification (NCBI taxonomy): domain Eukaryota; kingdom Metazoa; phylum Chordata; class Actinopteri; order Siluriformes; family Clariidae; genus Clarias; species Clarias platycephalus. The sequence continues at coordinate 4,872,491 of JAQQZT010000021.1, forward strand.
AACTGTCAAGCTACAACTCTTGCAGATTTCAGAAAGCCCAGGAATGTCCAAATTAGGCAGAGCAGTGATGGGGAACACAACACAGGAAATCCTTTATCCTGTCTCACAAGCATTTATACACACACACACACACGCACGCTAATCTTTCACCAAACTCCAAAGAGTGGTATCAATAAATCAAAACCAAGGATTAAAGCTATTATATAAGTGCAGAACCTTTAGAGATATAATATACGAGTATGTTTCATCACACTTTCATAAAGTATACACAAAGTAAGGAATAAAACACTTGGTGGTGTAACGTTATAGGAAATCACCCTCAGTGTTGGTTCATTTCCAATATCAGCATGTCTAAAGTTTTTGATTTCTCTTATATGACAGCACTCATCGTCTATAGCGCTTTATCCGGTATACAGGGTCATGGCGGGGAGCCTGGAGCCGACCCCAGGAGACTCAGGGCACGAGGCGGGGTACACCCTGCCAATCCATCGCAGGATACACACATTTGCAGACGACGGGCAATTTGGAATGTGGCAATGTCTTTTGACTGTGGGAGGAAACCGGAGTAGCCAGAGGAAACACACCAAGCACGGGGAGAAGATGCATGCACACAGACCCTGAGGTGGGACTCGAACCTGGACCCTGAAGGTGCAAGGCGACAGACATCAGAAACTTTATAAACTCCAACTGTACACTTTTCTTTAACAATATATATCTTTTTTTTTTATCCTTTCATTATTAGTTTTCTATTAAAGTATTGATATTCCAAGTCTAGTCAAGGCTAGTGGTTTCTATAGAAACAACAACATACTACTGTATATTAGACAATTATAAAGAACTGTATTGCGTTATGGTACTAAAAGTAAAAAAATAAAAACGCACTGCATTCTTATTGTTTTTTTGTCGCATGGTAAATTCCCTGCTTTTGCAGCTGGAACTTCTCAAAAGACAAGCTGATGTTTTTCTGATGTCATAGGGTTTCCTGTCTGAGACTCACAGCTGGACCTTCAGGCTTGTGAAGACAAAAAAAAAAAAAAAACATGTTTGCAGTTTTTCCTCTTTTAAAACATTTTCCCAAATGAGGTCTCACCTTATAACTCTTGTCTCGTCCTATAATCGCTTTTCTCCCTTTAGCCGCGTCTGTCTTCAATTAGAGATCTACCACGCGGGGGAAACGCTCCTCATACTTCTCCTCAGGAACTCAGATGGAGGTCAAACCGAGCCATATTTAATTGACCCCGGGCAGCACGAAATCTCAAAACTCTCACTGGAGGGAAATGCTTGCATGCCCCATGCAAAAAAAAAATCCCCCTGCGATTCAGGATTTCCCTTTCAACCTCCCACAATGTGGAAACGCGAACCACAGACAGGCTTTTCCCTCCAAAAGCCCTCATTCCTTCTCTAAGGCAACGGGCGGAAAGGTCTCGTCTCCAAAGAGCCGGAAAAGGTCAGACAGTTCCAAGCATGAACTTTGCATATATTATCTTTCCTTTCTCGAGATGTCTCGGAGACTGCTCCCTTTCACTTAAATTCCAGGCCTGACTTTTAAACATAACCACTGTGTCAGTAAGAATGAAATGTGCATGGCATGTGTTTGTGATTTTTGGGACATGCTGTTATGGGAAATAATGTAATGGGATGTGGACTGGTGCGACTTCCTGTTCCCACCCTGAAGTCGATCATTTTCAATATTTTAATTTTTCACAGCCCAGTTCACACAGGTAGTGTTCACACTATGTTAGCCTCCTTTAATCAGCTTTCATTAGAACACGTCAATGTCAAATGACTAAAAGAACTAAACAGATTTATTTAAAAGGATTGACACGTAACCTCTAACGTCTCCAAATGTCAGACCCTTTTTTTTAACCTTAAGCTTACAGTTGCAGACCTTCCACCTCTCTCTCAAGTTCCGGGAGACTCCCGCCTATTTATAGCAACTCTAAGACATCCGCAATCATACATGATATCCGGGAAATTGTTTTGTTTGTTTTTTTAAAGAGAGAGAGAGAGAGTAAGAGAGAAAGAGCACACTTGCATTGTGATTCATCTCTCTTTTGTGCTAAGGAAAGCACTTTTCTTAGCAGGCAAGGGCTTTACATTCTCACTCCATTAGTCCAGTTTACATACACAGCATTTAACGGACACCTTTATCTAAAGCGGCTTACATTTTTATTTCATTATGCATCTAAGCAGTTGAGGGTTAAGGGCCTTGCTCAAGGGCCTAACAGGGACAACTTGGTGGACATGTGGTTTGAACCTGGAACCTTCTGAACAGTAGTCCACACCTTAACCAGTGAGCTACCCCCATCCCCAGCTGTATTCCATATGCTTTAATATCTTTTAGGGAACACAAAAGAATTGGTGAGAACAATCACAGAGAAAGCTGCTCAAGTATTTTACACTTCTTTTCAACCAATAAAAAAGGCTTACAAAGAAGATAACAAAAGCTAAGGTGTGCATCATTAAATGCCAAGCACAACCTACCCTTAGTAAGCACTCGGGCAACCATTCAGGACAAAGTGTTCTGGTTCCTGATGGTTAGGAGGAACTTTACAAAATGAGTTTCTGCAGGGTGGAATGTCTGCAGTTGATGCTCAAATTGAAAGACTTAAAAGTTCAGGAAACTGTCATGCACTTTTTGTCTTAGAAAAACCGTACTTCTAAAATGCTATTATATATCATTTATTGCCATCAGCGTACACATTGTACCTGTGTGCATGAAGTCTGCAAGTTCTCTCCGTGCTCCGTTTCCTCCTGGAACTCCGGTTTCCACCCACAGTCCAAAGACATGCACATTAGGCTAACTGGCGTTCCCAAATTGCCCGTAGTGTGTTTGTGTGTATGAGTGTGGGAATGGTGACCAGAGGTTCTACCCTGGTTGTAAAAATGGGACACCATTGGCCTCCACTGTCCCCATTTGGATTACGGAGGTTCCTAGATGGATGGATGACATCACATGGTACACATGACATCAGAGGTATACATGGCTATCGCGGTGTGAAAGTGACACAGGTGTAAAATTTTTTCCATGTTTTGGATGAAGACAATGAAATGTTTTCTTTGAAGAAAACCTTATTGTCTTATTGATGTATGTTTAATGGCATGATGACGATTCAAGTCCTAACGGAGTCTTTAAGCATTACGAGACATTAGCATTACGCGTCAGAATGACTCAAGCATTACACGTCGGAATGACTCAAGCACAATTAGAAATCCAATTGATGAATATGCTGTACATACTACAGAGTTATAGAAATGATTAACAATTAAGCCGACAAGAACATTGTTCTGACAAGAACGAAAATTACGGACTGTTCCAACATCGCGGTGTCAGGGCGTTTTCCAGAATAATGAATCGTATTTTACAGTAAACTGCTACAAAACCCGCGGCCTTCCACAAAGTGTGTGGCTAATGGCTGTTTATCTGCGGCTGATTTCGTGACTGCTCGGGGTCAGGCGCTTTGTGATGGCCATCGATCTTGGCCCGAGCTTCAAAGCTGCCAACGGCTCGCTGTTTATTTACACTCGTTTCGCAAAGGACGATAAGAATCGCACACGAGAGAAGTGGACGGAAAGCCCAAATCCTTTCTTCAGGCTAGGGCAGATTTGCATCATTAGAGTCCGGCTACAACTAAACAGTTGAAGACGAACCCATTTACAGGCAAATGCATAAAAACAATCCAATCTCTTTTCTAAAAAGAGAGTGCGGAACGAATTTTATATGAATAATGGCAAAGATGGATTCCAGTATAAGTAAAGCTACTAGAGCTAACCGCACCCCTAACTGTAATATTTCCCAAGCAAAAATATACAGTACATCAAAACTATACAGTACAAAGTAACTAACTCAAATTCTTACAAACTCAATTTTTCATCCACTTAGAGTTATATTCAATGTTGTGGACAACAAGCTAGTTTATGTTACGTTATAGCAGCTGTAAACAGACACTTGCTCACCAGTGTCTCTTTATTCGAACCACTACCAAAACCAGCGATACTAAAATAAAAGCTTTTCAAATTTAGGTTTAATGTGTAACCACTACACAGTAACACTGTGGGACCTTTAAAGAAGTTCCTGGTAGGCAGTCTGATCATGGCTCCGGCGACTGAGAAACCTTTCGACCTTGATGGTATCCAAGCACTAGTGAAACACTGGGATAAGTGCATTAGTGTAGCTAGATAGAGAAATATTGGGAATTATTATTATCATAACAACTGTGTTCTGCACAATCAAAGTTTCAAGCTGAAATTTTTCTGCATGGTTTATGTAGTTCCTTTCCAATAAAATAGTTTGTGAAAACCAAAAAATAAATACTATAGACAAAATTTGGTCATCGGGTAGTTTAACACTCGGGCAGGACGGTTGAACCTGTTCAGCTCGATGGTGGTGCTCTGGGTACAACTTTGCCCAGTTTTATTCTTAGTTTTATTTTTAAATGACTGCACTAAAGACTTGATGGTTCCTTGTTAAAAAAAATATTCAGTTATACGTCATGACTTAACATCCCAAATTGAATCTTGGTTCATGGATTGTGTTCACCTGTCCCATTTCCTCCTGAGTATTTCATATATTTAACCCTCTATGTACAGTACGCACATCAGCATCTTCTTGCTTACAGTTTCCTAGTTGTTAGCAAGGTGGTTCCTCTTCTTTCTGGTTTTAAACCCTTCTGTTTTTGTAAAGTTAAAGCTTTAGTTCTCATTGAGTGCTACATACGGAAGACTAAGAATACAGGGCAATACAGGGCACAACACTCTCCCTGGTACAATATAATTACCAGAAGAAGTCAAGGAATCTTTTTTTTTAATGACTATTTATTTATTGGAGGGAGCCCCATCGCCAAGCGCAATTAGAACCGTCGATTGACATCTCAAGACTTGCTGGACGTCACTGGGAGAGCACAAATGGCTCCTTGTGGCATGGGGACACAGGGTCATGTGCAAGTATTTATTTGAGGCTTTGGGAGCCTCTTGGGGACAGCTCTGTCAAATTCTCAGTCCTGAGAACCCACTGTTCTTTTTTTTTTTTTTTTCTTACCACACATGGGATTGCTGCTCGAAGGACTTTTAAATGATGGTGAGCCACGAGCTCCTAGTGAGAGCAAATCCTTTGCTGAACTAAACAAACCTCCCACATGATTGCCAACCCAAAGCATTTGGTACGTGCATGTGAAGTAAGTCATGGTCCAAATGCTTAGTTCACTTTAAAATGTTGTGCTGTGGGTATTGTACACTCCTGCCTGCATCACTGGAAAAGATTTCACCATTTGTTCACATACTATGGCTGGACATATTCCAGTGTTAACAGTAAGGATCTGCATTTTACCGACCTAGGTACAGTCATACACTGCTCAGCCACTAACAGAGCCGCAAGGAGAGTTGAATAACATTGATTATCAATTATACACCATTAAACTGATGATAAGATCCCCTGCACATGGCACGCCTAAGCTGCCAGTGACTCAGACCCCCTCTTCCCTCCAGACCTGTCCAACACACCCTGGTGTCCTTCTTCTGGTTGGAGTTCTCGTATCATGGAGGCCTCCAGTTCTCTACTAAGGATGACCCTGTGTGGTCTGCTCGGGATGCGTCTGGTGACTGGGGACGGTTCCACTTGACCAACGAAGTCCGTCCTGGCCTCGGCTGATTCAGACAGCTGTTCTCTGATGGTTTGCGACTGTAGTCGCTCAACAGTTCAGGACTGTAATTCCCACAAACAGTTTTGGAAGCCACCACCAGCAATATTGGACTTCATACTAACTTAAACACCTCTCCTGTTCTACTGAACTTCCAGCCGCCTAACACACAGTATGACCGCAGATCTATCCGTGCTATCTGATATCACACAAATGAGGAGGCGTTCCCTGTCGAGCCTGGTTCCTCCCAAGGTTTCCATCTTTCTTCATGCTTTCGTGCTTCCCAATGCAGCACAAATCATCGAAAAACTTCCAACACTGGCCATGACAGAAATGTATGAGAACATCAAGTGCGCCACAGTCTGCCGTGCAATGGGGCCCAGTAGGCAAAAGGTTCAAGGTTGTTGATATGGCCTTCAAACTCCCCAGATGCGTATCTGATTGAGCACCCATGCGATGCACCAGTCTGAAACCTGGGTGGTTTCAAAGTTATGGCTGATCGGTGTACAAACAAACATACATAGAGTAAATTATTAGATTTGCACAATCATTTTCATCCTATTTATTCCTTTCCTCCACCTTATGTCCTGATGTTTTGCAATTCTGCACAGCTGTAGAGTCTCACAACAGCATTTCAACTTTTTTTTTGTGCACCTGACCATCACTGATTACAACCTTCAATAGTTTGTACATTGGTACATTTGCAGTAAGGATCCACTCCCTACTGTCTAAGTGCACACACTACAATACTGTATAGCCTCTATATACTTTAACACATTGTTACACAACAACTTCCACATAAAAAGCAATTTCAGGATTCAGATATGTATTCAATGTAGAAGTGCACTAGATAGGATATGAAATTATAGGATTCTACCCCTATATTTCCCCCTCCCTGTACTACACATCATGGATATAAAATAACAATACGCCTTATACAACTTAAAGGTTCCTAGATTTATAAATGGCTCTACATGGAGCGGGACAGTGAACACTGCCATAATGTTCTATATAGAACATTTTACAAACAAACTAAAGAACCCTTATGGCTAAGATTTTAATCTTTTTTTTCTAGAATGTATGTACTTTAATTTATTATTAAAAGCAAAATATGGAAATTTGTCTGTTCCAGCTATATATACAGTACTGTGCTGTGCATGCACTACATGAAAGAAGAGTAAAGAGTACTCTGCACCCTACATAGGGCACTACATACAGTAGGGGTGCTAATTAGTAGCCAGTCAGTGATTCAGTCCTAGAGGAATAAAGACAGTCCTAGACAATTAAAACTCACAGATGTGGCCACTTAACTTTTTTTTTTTTTTCTGTTTCTGGCCGAATCCCAAATACTGACTCACTTTCTCTATAAATGCACTAGATTAAAAGGGAATACAGTAATATGTACAGAATAACTACCAAGCTTCTGATTGGTTCTGTGAAAACTATTTAGCTTCCTGAAGAGATTCTGTTTGAAACATGCTCTAATAAGTAAACATGTTGTATTAGAGGTTTTTTTATTCTTCAAAGGGCCAAAGATCAAAGTACAGTATACTGTATATATGGGCAAGAGTAGCTTGGTGGATAAGCTGTTGGACTGCTGATCAGGAGGTCCCTGGTTGGAGCCCTGATGCCACCACACTGCCACTGATTCAACGGGCGTCAACCCAAGCTGGCAACCCGACCCTGTACAGTAAGTAACTGCGAGAGAAACAACAGGTATCCATGAGTATAAGTCGCCCAATGTATACTGCAAGACCCTGACCCATATCCTTTAACCCTAATGCTTGTATAAGTACACTGTTGTTGGTGGTCTTTTGGCTGCTCCCAGTCAAGGGGTCGCCATAGCAGACAATCCGATCCGCTGGCACAGGGTTTTTTTTTTTTTTTTACGTTTTACGGATGCCCTTCCTGGCGCAAACCTCACATGTTATCTGGGCACTGCAACCAGTGGCTGGGGTTTGACCATTGGGTGGGAATCGAACCTGGGTTTTCCACATGGCAGGTGAAAAACCCACCACTGAGCCATTAAAAGGATTTATTATTTATTTTATTTATGTCCCTCTCATAGGTGTATGGGTTTCAAAGCCTATCCTGGGAACACGATACAAGGAGGACACCTTGGATGGAGCACACACACTTAGGAGCAACTACCTTTACATCAAGGCATTTGGCAGATGCTTATCCAAGAGCGACTTAGAAAATTGCTTTGAAGTTTCTGTCATTGGAAACATCCTTACACTGGTTACTAGGTTACTAATTTGATACAGCTAAATGTAACAAATCCACCCACAGGCAATGTTTTTTGGGGGAGGAAAGGCGTGCAGAAACAGATAGAAGACAGGAAACATTTGATTTTAGAGCTCATCGAAACTGTGACCCAAGATATGCATAATACATTCTATTGCTGATTCGGTTTGTGTAATGCATATCAAACATGTATCATCATCATCATCATCATTCTTCTTATTAATATAATAATGATCATTATAATGATTATTTCCTCGAGATTAGGTGTGAGATTGTTATTCCACATGGCGGAGTCTTTGTGAGTGCTCTACAGTGATATGTGATGGAGAGTAAAGCCGGTATGGATACAACAGCCACAATTACATGTAAATAAAAAAACAACCATAATATAAGCCCGCGCAACGCGTGCATCGGACCGGAGGAGCGCACTTACCGCTCACCGCTGCTCTCCTGCACGCGATATTCCGTGGTTTTGTCCAGATCGTGAGCGGCGCCCTTCCTGCGTCCATGTGAAACAACTCACACATTCATTTTACTCACGACCCTTCTGGCCGCCTCGTGACGTCAGAGGGAGAGAGAGAGAGAGCGCGCGCGTCACCGGCGCCGCCTGCGCGCATGGATTGGTGTACTCAGGCAGAGTGTGTGTGCGCGTGCGCGCGCGTGAGAGTGTGTGCGCGCGCGCCCATCCAGTCTGTAACATATAAGCATACAGGATGGTAGACCAACACAAAGTGGCACATAATTGTGAAGTGGAAGAAAAATTATATTTTAAAACGGTCTACAGGAAAAAAAAATATATATCCCAGAGTGCGCAAATAAACCTTACTGTCTAATTAATACTGTATATAACGCACATTGCCGTTGAAACAATATAATAAATGTTATTCACTTCACCTGTCAGCAGGGGCGCTGTAAAGGGGGGGTAAACGATGACGATTCTCGGGGCCCATGACTGAGAGGGGGCCCAGAGAAGCCCCC
>JAQQZT010000021.1:4922102-4932169 GCA_030068275.1 Clarias platycephalus
TCGATAACGGCATTCGTTGACAACGAATTTAATTATCGATAATTATCGATTTTATCGATTAGTTGTTGCAGCCCTAATCACAACTAATAAATAATAATAAAATTCTTGCTTATTGGTAGAATTCAACCACCGCCCTTAGTAATAATTACTATTTGTGCTGTTATTAAACAGCTTTGTTCATTTCCTATTACAGGAAAAATAGATTCACATTCCAAGACACATTGTCCATGTCATCACGCTACACATTCATCGTCACAAGTGAGTTCTATCCGAGTCTAATGTGGACCGACCTGTCCTCTGAAATGGCAGGGATGCACACATCAATACGTCTTTTTTTTTTTTTTTTTACGGGGTCTGAGTTATGTATGTGTGATCAAACAATGGATGCAAAAATACGTTTGGTATTTTGCACTGAAGGACGGCAGGCAGTTAGTCAGCGGTGTTTGATGAGGTCCAGACGAAGGAAGAAAGCCATGTGTCTTGCTTTAGCAGATTTAGCAGCTATTGCTACTGTAGTATTGATATGAAACTGGACTGACATCAGAGAGCATGTGCAGAGACAAAAAGGTTGATCTTATAAGTCACATGACCATGCATCAGATATATATATCCGATCTAAAAGTAATAGTGATACGATGTGATCAGATTTAATCCTTTTTTTTTTTTTTTAATCAAAGAGATTTTTAATTACAGTATAACGACAGTAACGCCATGTCTGTGTTTGACTTTGGAAAGAGAAAAATATTCTGTTCCTGTAAAACATTTTCATGAAATAGATCGTTAATGAAACGGCAGGCGGGAATTTGGTTGTATTAATCAGGATATAACCAGCTTGTGAAAAATGACTGATCCAAAAACAAACATGGAGACTCAAGCTTGCAGTTGATTGCAGCTTTTCTCCCACAACACCAGCAGTAACCGAGGAGAGGGAAGCAGACAAGATGCAGGAGACCGGAGGAAACGAGAGGAAAAAGGGAAAATTTAGTCCCTTTTTAAGTCATATTTACTGTATTTGAGTCTGGTGGTGACTCAAAAGACGATTTACAGAGACGAAACATGATAAGCTTTCTTCCCTTTCTCTTTTTTTCATCCCGCCTACAATTCACAATTCCAAAAATCTGACTACCATCATCAATTTTATTAAAAAAAAAAAAAAAAAAACGCATACTAATAGCTCAGCAGGATCGAACGTGAAATGAAAGAACATGTCCATATACAGTAGGTACAGTATACTGAGTGGTGTGTATGCAGGTACAGTACAAGCACACAGTGTCCCGTTCTTTAAAGAATATTAAACAGGAGCATTTGCATTGAATCGCTTCCTCCTAGGGCTCAGGAATGAATCATAGTGAGATAAATCAGGGCAGATATTGAGGACTGTCATAACTTACTCATCGTGCACTCCGAGCAGCAGATACCACAATTCTCTCGAGTGTGACGCATCGGTTAACGCTTATCCAAAATCGCATTCGCCTGTACGAACCCTTCAGCGGATCGCTGAGGGAGAAGCAAGCCTTATGTTTGGTATACAAGCACAAAGCTCCTGCATAACATACAGGAAGAATGTGCCTGTGATGGGCATGCTCCTCCTCGCTCACTCTGTAGGCTCCCTACGTAGGGGGACCCCACCAAACGCCGCCAGACGCCGCCAAAGTGGAAAGGGCCGCAGAGTGGATCGCATTAAGGCCCCTGATCCCGTCCAGCCGACGGACATCAGAGAAAGGGACTCCCGTCCCTGTGGCCGCGCCCAGAGAGCCGGTCTTGGCTCGTGTCAACGGGACAGGTCGTCGTCATGGGAACGTTCTGGAGCGCTACCTCCGCGTGCTCAAGTCTGCCACTCTGCCCGCCGTGTGCTGCATGCACGCTGGGCACTGTTACCGGACCCGCACGTGCACACCTTTCACTCTTTTCCTACCCTTTTCTCCTTTCCTCCATCTTTTAACCCTTTCCAACCCCATTTTCCCTAAATAAAATTACCCTTTTTCCCATAAGACCGCGCCTCGTGTCTGTGGTGCCACCCGTGCAAAAAGATCGAACCTGTTACACGCGTTACTACATTTTTAAGGCAAATTTAACATATAAAGACCAAGCTTGCCCCTAATGGCTTTCCATAATCGCAGCATGGTTACTGGTTGTGTGTGATAACGGCACGTTTAACGAGGATAATAAGCTGACTGAGGAAACATCACCAGGTGTGCTGAACGCCAGGTTTCATTATATAAAGCTTCTAAATGAAAGTTTGGATCAAACCAAAGTTGTGTGCTCAAGCCACCTTCAAGGGGAACTACGTATACAAGAATTCATTGAACGTACTGTAAGCCGTGGGAGTGGTGGCTCAGGCGGCTAAGGCTCTAGGCTATTGATTTTCGGATCTGAGGTTCGAGCCACGCCGTCGGAGGATTCCCATGTCCCATTATTTATATTATAATTTAACATTTGTTTCATGTAGACGTTTGCGATATTATAAAACTGATGCATAATCTGTTTCCTCTAACCAGTTTGTCAGTACAAGTGAATTGCGGATGTTATGTGATGTTATGTTCTTTTGACTTTTTTTTTTTTTTATCCTTACAGTACTTGCTCCACCATTTTTTTATTTTAGTATCTGTGTTAGTATCGTCAATAAATCTTTCCAGCACGTGGATGCTAAACCATCTCCTTGTACGAATGCATCACTATTTACAAGTTTAAAGCAGCTTTAGCTTTTTATACAATGGAAATTTGTGTAACAAAACATATTAAAGCATACAGTATGCTGCGACTCGCTGGTGTCTAGGTTTAAGCAGCCTGGTTCTGTTTCCTAATGCTCATTGATATGGCACTACTGAATCATTTATCACCATGAAATGTCATGCATATACACATGCTGGTGTAATGCTGGGCAAAAGACACACACACATTCACAAACAGTGTTGCTGTTGGGGGTGAAGTCAGAGCCCGGTGTTTAATTCTCTGTTTTGAACCCGTTTAATACCATCCGTCTACCTCTATGTATATATTTAAATAAATGTATTTGAAGCATTAATGTAATGGAATACATCCATCCATGCACTATATCTATACCACTTATAGATAGGGTCACCAGGGGGTCTGGAGCCATAATAACGCAGGGTACAGACTGAATGGGGTGACCATCAGCGCTCATACACACACACACACACTCACAAACCCAAGCAATTTTAATGCACCAATCAATCTACTGTACATCATGTCTTTGGACCCCAAACCTGGAGAAGCGATGCAACTAAGTCTCTGTGTCATCAATACGCAATATACTGTATATATTTTTTATGTCAGTTACTAAGAATAAAAATAGGACAGGCAGAAATGAAGACTGTTCTCTTCCTGAAGGCCTGCGTGCATACGGGTTGGAATGTAAATAAAGCATGAAGACATCGGACAGGCGCTGACGTCAAAATCTTCTTTTCGATTCGCAAGGTATAAATCGAAGTCCTTCCTTGAACCATCTGCTTCTGCAAGAAAATCTCCATCTTTATTATTATTTTTTACATACATACTATGCAGTACATAAAATATGCCATTTTCTATCAGTCTTTTCTGTAATTAATCAATTCTATATTTGCGCATTAAAAGCACAGGCAGATCCAATGTAAGGAAAGTGCAATCAATCAGCTACAGTATATGTGTGTGTGTGTGTGTGAGCAGTGCATAAAGTAAAAACTAGTGATTACTTCAGTTAGAATGGCTGTATGAGACACTTCAAAACACTCACACGCTCCGTAATTTCCTACACCATGGCACCTAAGAGCTCTTCGCTCACACACCCATTAGTTCAAAGCCATACACATTCACATAGGAGAGGTGTTATTCCAACAAACCATACAAACCATTAGACCGGCAGAGAGCGAAGAAAAAGCAGATATCTAGTACTCAGTAGAAGAGGAACACTGGTACACTCTGATAAGCTGTTCCAGAACATCTGACTTTCATGTCTTAAAACCACTCCTGACTTTTGTTGTTGTTGTTGGTACTTACTTACCTAATGCCATATGTGTTCTTTTATAGTTTTAGGAAATAAACCCAAACTTTTGACTGGTGCTGTATATACTGTACCCCTGGACGGGGTGCCAACTCATCACACACTACAGGCAACTTATAAAAGCCAACCTGACTATATGGCATGTCGTAGTTGCCATACTGTATATACAGTACATGTCTTTCAAGAACCTAAGGAAAAGCTCACCAGTCGCCATGCCCTATTATGATATTATACAGTACATAACTATATTAAGAACTACATTACACTATATTTAAAAAGAGTGCACTTGTCCTAATAAGAGGCTCTGATTGTGTGTATTCTTCCAATAATTGTCTGGTACTTGGTGAAAAAAACACTTGTAAGCATTAGTCTGTTCCTTTACCAGCTCTGTGTTTGTATTCTTTGAATAAAAGAATCTCCTACAGTAACTGAACAAATGTAATACTGAACTAGTAAACAACTCACCAATCTTTCTGCCTAATGTGTTGTGCCAGCTCTAATGTGATCCCGGGCACAGTGGCTGATCTAAGCGCCGCCGCTGGTTTGTGGTGATTCATTCCCTTTGGCCCCTTTTTAATGCATGCGTCTTTCACTCCTTGTCACTTACCAGGCTATATTTAGCACACGCTAGCTCTGGCGTGAGCCGCTGTACCCGCGTTCCTAAGTGAATTCCCAGATCTGCTCAGCAAGGTAAAAGCTTATTGCGAAGCTGGACGTATGGACGTTTTTTTTTTGTTTGTTTTTTTAAACCTTCAACAAAAAGGCATCCTACTGTATCTGTATTCATCATACTGTAAGGACATGATAAAGAGCTAAATCGATAATCACGGCTACGTTTCTGTGTCACAAGAGGCGCTGGACTTCAGATTCAGCTGCGCAACTGCCTTGAAAGTTATTTCTAAAAATGCACCGAAAATCCCACCGACAATCATAGATTGTTCTCGTCTTCACTCTGATATCTCCTCGTATAGATATTGTCTTATTCAAAGCGACTGCCTGATTGACAGACACATCCCCAAGATCCTGATTCAGCAACAGCAATGTGGAGACAATTTGTGAGCAAGAGGAAAAGATTATTTAGACCACTAATAATTAAATTAACAGCGCTAAGCTGGAAACAGATCAAATGTGGGGTAGTTTCCGCTACAATAAGTGCTGGAATGGTAAAGTGCTCGTCCTATCATCAGGAGATCGCTGGTTCGATTCCCGGGTGATGCCGTAACCTCTCACAGCCGGAGGTCTAGAGAGAGCTGATTGGCCGAGCTCTCTCAGAGGGGAGGGATGAGAGGTTCTTAGTGCTCCCACATTAATCACGGCTCTACAGCCAATCAGGGGCGTCTGTGAGCTCACGCAAGCGGAAGGAGGGGATAGCACTGCCCCCCGAATGCGTTACGCCGCCCCCAACGGTGTGTGAGCGAGCAGTTCGAAAATATGCGGTTGGCTGGCGTGACGGGGAGGAATTGGACACAACTAAATTAGGCAATGATTAGCCAATCAACTACAAGTTACGTTACTTAACTGTAAAATTCAAATTGGGTCATTTTGGGAAACATGCAGGTAGAAAATGGAAATTTTGCAAATGGGTGGACAGCAGCAGGTAACAATACATTCCGGTCGAATGAAAGTAGCAATAAATCGAAGATAAATATTCAAAACACTGTCTGAAATCATATTCTTCCTAAGCACGCCACTGATAAAGAAGGGATGAAGATAACAAAAATCTCATTTTACGTATCTTCCGGAAGATTTAACCAATTAGAAGTGATTGCTTCTGACATAGCTAAAGCTCCTCATGACGTTGAGAGGGTCATCACAGGCAGATCAGTGACAGTCAGTGAGCTGAATGTGAAAAGCATAATTGGCCTGAATTTTGCCGCTTTGCAGAACAAACGGTGCTCGCGACATCGACTTCAATGGCAGCTCAATCACAACGACGCCATCGTGACTCACTACAGCAACAGACGATCATAAATCTGTGGACAGAAAGCATTTTATCTTTACAGATCAACAACTTAAAACATGCAATATGAAACGAATGAATTGAAACGGCTCTGGTTAAAGTATTTGAAAAGAACTAGGGTCATGCAGATTTCCCTAATTATCATGTTTATTCATAGCGCATTTATGCAGTTGCGGCTTTGTGTAAATAAATATGTGCACATTTATGCGCATACAAAACCAGGACATCTTTTGATTCTGCTAGAATTAAAATATTCACCATATTTCTCTACTCTAATAGATTTTTTTTTTAGAAATACAGTAAGTATAAGAATAAACTTCTTTGGCTTAAATGAAAAAAGTACTTATAAAATCTTGTTTCGTCATGTGGAAGCATATGGTTTACACTGCTTTGTCTCAGATACTGCAGAAAAGCCAATGCAGGACAAAAATCGACAAAGAAAAAACGAAAGTACCAGCACACACACTTATCCCTTTTCCACCAAAGTGAACCAGGTGCTAGTTCATGTACAGTATTTGTCGTTAGTGCCGGATCAGAGCCGGTTCAATAGAGAACCTTCTAAGAACTGGCTTTGTTTATCCATGAGTTAGAAATTCACGTCATTATGTCACTGCATATGTCCTTGTATGTCTCTACTTTCCCAGCAATGCTAGTGGGAAGAATAAAAATTGCTCTCGGCAAGCACAACAACAACAACAACAATGTCAAACTTCACTATGGCTTTGCAAGCAGTTCTCCTGGGTTTATCATCACTAGGAAAGCATTTGAGCTGCTCATTGAATATTGTGTCCATTTTTTTAAACCTGGCGGTTGCAAAGTTTTAGTTGGTCGACATAATCCCGCCCCCAGCCCCTGACGTAAGCAGTTCTTTGTTCTAGCCCAGTAAAGTGTTGGTGCCACCATGGAACCAGTTCTTCTATCTGAGGGGTGGTACTTTGGCCATCTGAAAACAAAGAACTGGTTAGAAATTGGGCACCAGCTCCGAATTAGCTCCGGAACAGCCTTGGTGGAAAAAGGGAAAATTTTGTACCACAGCTCACCACAGGCAAGAAGCCCAAGGTGACTGGCCTGACCTTCAAACTCCCCAGATCCCAAACTGATCAATAGTCCATGGAATGAGCCGGACAAACAAGTCCGATCCATGAAGACCCCAACCCACAATCCACAGGACCCAAAGGATCCACTGCCAGACACCACAGCACGCCCGTAAAGACCAGCCTTGCCCTGGTGGCACAAGTAGAACCTTTACAATACTAGGAGTAATAGTTTGCATTGTAACGTTATGGCTGATGTGTGTAGTTTCAATTCAAGATAAATAACATTTACACTGTGTGTGTGTGTGTGTGTGTGTGTGTGTGTGTGTGTGTGTGTGTGTGTGTGTGTGTGTGTGTGTGAGATAGCAGTTTGCTGACAAAACAATGAATAATACTTTTATAAACTTTGTCATGGAATGTTTCTTATACACAACGGTAACTAATGAGTGTTTGTGTGTTACTGCTTTGACTCCTGCATCCTAAAGTGGTACTGACACTCTTGTTCTTAACTGTTTAAAGTATTAGCATTCTTCATGGCCCTGTGAGAGAACCCATACGAGCTGTTTTTAGCTGCTCAGGTCTCATCACAAACCAAAAATGGCACAGTGGGAGGATGAGTCACAGCTTTGCTTCTTTATTCAGTGCTCGCATTTTCTTTTGTGTGCTTAGAATAAACCTGGACAAAAAAAGTCAAGTTCGGACATACTGTACAGAACAGAACCTCTGTACCTGTTACTTAATCACATATACAGTAATGAGAAATGACATCACTCTTGATGCAGCCCTTCAAAATACAGACACACTCAGCAATTATTTAGGGTGGTATGGTGGATTAAACTATTACTCGGGCAGGTGAAAAGCTGGAGAATAATACAGATACATAGCTCAAGAGAACTCATTATATTTCTCTTCATCTCCTCATGTAAGACTCAGTACAAGATGACTATTGTAGTTAACACTGCAGCATTGCAGTGATTAGACAAATCAAAGTTTAAGAAGTGAGTTCCACAAAGTGCATTTATTTTTTTACATGTTAAAATGGAAATATATATATTTCTCCGGGGTTTCTTTTCCAATTTTATCTTAATAGCACATTAATGTTTCCAACACGATCACATCATGCTTCAGCATATACAAGTCCAACACGTATACAGTAAAATCCAGGTGTTAGTTTGCTGATGTGCAAATCTGCAATATAGTTTTGTAAGAGTAAAAACAAGTAGGTTATGTTCTTAAGAAAAAAATAAATAAGAAAATAATACAAAATTTGTTGCGGGTCCTTTAAACGGTTAATGGCGCGAGCTTGGTTGTAGAGTTCTGCTTCTAACCTTTAAGGCACCCTGAGGGCCAAATCATAGCATCGTTTAGAGAACTATGTTAAACATTGATTTTTTTTCTTCGTAGGAGCAGATTTTCTTTTCTTTTGGGAATACTTCACAAACAGCAAAAGTTGTTCTGTCTCTGTAAAGTATAATATTGTATTAGTTTAGCATGATTTGGCACTGTTTGGACTTGGCTGTCTGCAGGGTGATGTGGAATGTTTCTTGACACCTGCTTTGACCTTTGGATCAATAAATCGATTAGTGTGTCGTCTCCCTGTGTAATTTTACACCTTGACTCCCACAAGAGTATCAAGGCAGAAGTGGTTAAAAACAGGGAATAGAGGTAATTTTTAAACATCTTTACAGTAATTATAGTGAAAAAGAAGCAAAAAAAACGCTGCTACAGGAAAATAACCAAAAAAAAGGGTGGTGTGACGCAACCCAATGGGAAGTCGAGGTATTGTTACCTCAATAAAGTTGAGCATTTTACATTAAGAGTTCAATCAAAATTCAACAGCACCATATCATATTTATGGTGATGTTAATTTGGCAACGTTATGGACGTTGGAATGACATTAGTATTAGTTTGTTGTTGTTTTTTTAATAGTTAGAATTACTTTGATAAAATGACATCGGAACAACAATATCTACATGACGATGCCTCTAGCACAATGTTGCCAAAATAACTTTAAAACAGCACAAATATCAAACCAATGGCCTTAGCGGGACACTAACATTGATCAGACCACTAGAGAACATGCTAGCAATGCACAGACATAACGACAAGAGCCACAAAAACTACCGGACAACAGCAATTTAACGGAATATTACATTGGAAAGCAGTCAAAACAGTAGGAAAGAAACTTCTGTGAAACTGGGCATGAGGCAGTTTGGATGCTGTGCCAACACCATATTACAGCTGAGTAATTTGGAAGCTAAGATGCAGTTCAGGGTAGTATTGCTGAAAGAAAATGAAATAGAGGTAACATTACAACACTAAGAGTTGCATGACAGGAGATACCCACACTGTATTCATCCCAATCTCGGATTGTGAATTTTAAACCCTGTTAGAAACTAAAGGGACCACATGGAAGTGGTAGAACATTCCAAGTACAAGGACAAGTACAAGTAATTTTTTTGTGGTTGTATTTATAAAGTTGTGTTTGGTTCGTTCATTCAATGTTCTCAGCATCATTTTATCAAAGTTCTAAGTTTCATTCTAAGTTTCAAAAACTAGATAGACAGACAGATAGATATAGAGATACTTCATTGATCCCAAAGGAAATTCCACATATCCAGCAGCAATAAAGACAGTAACACAAAGCCAGGTTGTAGATTTGATTGCACACTCTATATCTTACATATAGTCAGTAGACAAAGGTAATGTGGGAACTGACCGAATGAGAATGTACAGTAATAACAACTGCTATTAAGTTTGAGGGAAATTTATTTTGCAAGTCTGACAGGATTTCTGAGAGGATTTTCAGGTCATATATATGAACAAATAACATTACAAATACTAACATGAACATGTGCTAGCCTGACAGGAATTTTAATAGGATTTTAAATTAAGCATGGTCATAAAATAAAAAGTCTCAAGACAGACACTAAAATACAATAATCTGACAAGTTTACTGAAAGGATTATTAGGTTATATTCTTAAAGTTAACAATCCTAAATTCAAATTCAAATTCAAATTTTATTTGTCACATACACAGTCATACACAGTACGAAATGCAGTGAAATGCTTA
>JAQQZT010000021.1:4942485-4953870 GCA_030068275.1 Clarias platycephalus
TTTTGTTTTTAATTAACGATGTCACAGCACCAACTTGTTAGAACCACTGTGGTTCAACCATGGCTGCAGACCAGATTGTTACTTCTGTAATTTATTATTTAAGGAGAAGCATGAAAAATGTGCAATTTAATTTTCACTTTTTTTTTTAGGGGTGCACAATATGGACCAAAACTATTTCTCAGTACTATTAGACTGAATAAGTGCTCAGCTGTAAGTCAGACCCACATGTTCGGAGTCATAACCACTTACTTATAACCGTGTGATCAATATAACATGCAACGACGGGGCTTCAATCTCTGTTTGAAACACTGAAAGAAAAAAGGCCCAGTCAGTCTGGCAAAGTACTGTAGATAGTTTTTTTTTTTCTACTGAGGAACACTGTGGAGCTCTGAAGTGTCACAGAGAGAAATAAATGCACATATAGTGATATACTTCGGGGCAGAAGACTTCACGGCACAGAGTATAACACTCTATGTTCTGCAGTATTTTCATTGGGACACTTTTAAACCTAATCCTGTCCATTAGCGCTAGCATGCTAGCATCTTTCAGTAGGTCAGTAGGGCAGCACAAATCGATATATACCTGCAGCTGCGGAAGGAAACTGATGCAGAAGGAGAGTTTGGGCGGGGCTGTATGGGGACGCAGGAAGAAAGTGGAAGTGGGTACCTCAGCGCTGATTCGATTAATATCGCGATTAATATCGCGATTAATACTGCGATTACTTAATCGTGATTAGCATCATGATTTTATAAATGTCCTAATAGAAATTAGGCTTATTTCATGAGCTTGTAAACTCAGATCATGTCTCTCCAACTCTTTATCTCTCTCCATCCTTTCCGCTCTCCTTCTCTTTATCTCCCACATTATATCTCTGTTTAGTTGTCTCCATTTCTCTCTTTAGCGGACATGCTGTTACAGCTGGGAACAACTTGTAGCGCCATCCATCTTTATTGCCATCTTTTTCTCTACACTGTGTGTGTGTGTGTGTGTGTGTGTGTGTGTGTGTGTGTGTGTGTGTGTGTGTGTGTGTGTGTGTTTTAGGTCAGCATGCTGCCAGCTCATTCAGGCTCTTCGCGGTCACGCCACTATTAACACACAGGAACATGTACACACTCCACTGTCAACACTCATACAAGCTGATAGCACAGAGACGCATCCGATACAACAGTGTGTGTCTCTTAATGTGCCTGCGCTGGGCGTCTATAGGCATCCAGAGTGCAATTAATCGTGGCAATTACATCTACTGTAAAAACATGTGCACACACATCCTCGAGCTTAACCAGTGAAATCTGCTGTAACTGTAATTAGATTCCCCAGTATGACCTATGCAAAAACAGCTAAGTAAGTGTGTGTGTGCGTGCGTGTGTGTGTGTGTGTTGAGGGACTTGTTCTCAGGAAGCAAAACTCACACTCTGACAGGCACACAGAACCGAAACCCAGCCTGCTGGTGCCGTCCTTCTGTTCAGAAGTTAGCCGAGCCTCATTAGCTAGAACTCTAAAAGAAGGCTAGCAAAAGAAACTAAACTGCTTTGTGAAAGCATAAAAACCAAGCCAACCACCCTGCTACAGCTAACTTTAATGCTAACACTCGATAATTACAATTATTTTCCAGGATTGTTTACCCACTGTTTTTTGTTTTTTTTTATGTTTATGTTCGTCTCTCAGTGACAACAAAAAGGAAATACAGCTCTGCACGCTAACGAGCTAGCTGAATGCAGGATGAATATCAAAGAATGTTAGCAATCACATAAGCATTACTATGCAAATTGCATTCTTTTCTGCATTTCAAAATACATTTATGAGTAGTACTCTTTATCTCTGTGTCTGATTATGGTTTGCTGGATGGAACCAACCAGTCAGAGAGGAACCAGACCACACTTCATTTCCTTAACATTTAAATATGTCATAATACATTAAAGAATTCTATTTCCTTCATACAAACAAGTTTGTAAATCAAAAAGAAAATTTGGAAAATACAAAATACTGAGGTAACAGGCCATTCTTTCTTAACTGTGTCTAGTTTAAATTGACTTACAACTAATCCCACCTCACACCTCCTACATTATGACTGATGGGCACAGAGGCCACACCTCCTAAATCGAGATGAATTATAACTTTTGTCAAACTGAGGGCCGAGTTTAACATTGCGAGGCATGGGAAATATTACATTTAGGAGTGTTAAGTTATTCTATTAAGGTTTTTTCACTCTTATCTTATCTCGGCCCAGAATCAGGAGTCCCAGTGGCGAACGGTGGTCCACATTATGTAGTGTGTGTGTGTGTGTGTGTGTGTGTAAAAGAAATGGGTTAACAGGACGGTGATGAATGTCCTGGGTCAATCTGTCCTGTGAATAATGATGACCCGTTCACCTCACCGGGATTTAGGCTCCTCCAGTAAGGGAAATAAGACTTTAATTGGGTAAACTTTAATTTTCTGCAATTTCAGACAATATTTTTGTACGTTTTTTATTTTTGAACGTGAAGTTAATAAAATGCGAATACAAACAAAAAAAATTACAAACATATTCAATTTAAATTTACTTTAATAGTGCATTAATGACTGGAAGAAATTGTGAATGAATGTGTGTTCCTGTCTTTTTGGCCCGTACTTAATTAATATATTTAAATGTATTCACTTGGCAGATGTGTGTGTGTATCCCAAAAGATTTCAAATTGATGCAGAATTCAATCCAAACACAGATCTGGGCAGCTGAAGAGCCATTTGAGGACCATATGCTGGCTATCAGGAAGTCATGAGACATGAAGCAAAATCCTTCTTGATACTATCTTCATACTTTATTATGGCTTATGAAAAGACGAAATGAGTTACTGCCACTATTTTGGTTATGATGATAAAGGAGAAGAAAATTACTGTATTTGTTTAAAGTTTTTTGCACATTTACATAAAACCAATAAGAAATTAAGTAGAACATTTTTATCAAAGAAGGCGTGATCAGGGAATATAATAATGGTTTAAAAGAGTTAATAAATAATATTAGTTGCGACAGAAGATAAAACAAGCACATGAAGCGATGCACCCATCATGCATAGTGTCCATTGTACAAGCCTCTGGAGACAGTGTTATGGTCTGGGGTTGCTTCAGTCGCTCAGGTCTAGACTCAGTAACGTTATGTGGCAATAAAATTAAGTCAGCTGACGACCTGAATGTACTGAATGACCAGGTTATCACATCTGTGGAGTTTTTCCCTCCTGATTTCTCCTGGCATGTTCCAGGACTCGCGTTGTGAAAGAGTTGTTTCTGGGAGCGTGAGGAATCTTTGGGATGTGCTAGAGAAGACTGGATTTTACACAGTGCTTTGATTCTCTCATAAGATCTTAAGTCATAAACATAAGTCTGGATGAAAATACAGTGAATATTGTGATGTGGTTAGCACTGTCGCCTCGCACCTCCAGGTTCTGGGTCCGATTCCCGTCTCGGGGTCTGCCCCATGTCCTACCTCATGGTTTCCTCTGGGTACTCTGGTTTTCCTCTCACAGTTCAATCACATGCAGATTAGGTGTTTCCGAATAGTGTATGTGTTTGTGTGCCCTAAGATGGATTGGGTGTACCACGCCTCATGCTCTAAGTCTCCTGGAATAGGCTCCCGTCCCCCTGTACTGTATACAGGATAAAGCGGTATAGACGATGAGATGAGAGTGGTTCAACAAAATTTTAGTCTGTGTGAATTTTTTATTTATTTTTTGCCAGGCTGTTAAAGTGTTAAAGAGAAAACATTTATTCTATTAGTCGGTTATTTTCGAGCTGTTTTAACTACTGTTAATGGAATTATAACGACTCGACACTTGGTTCAACACTTCAGCGTAAACATTGCTCTTTAAGTCACTGTTAACAGAAATTGCCTACTTTCATTTTCTATAAGTGTGCATGCTGCATCTCCACCTCTCTGTGTTTATCAGTTCGAGGTGTGAGTTCTAACAGTGCATCAGGCCTCCACACACTCCTTTGATCATCTCAGGTTCTCTCTCCCTTACGGTACCTTACAGCAATTAGGACCGCACGCGTAGACACGGGACCGAACCGAACTCGTTCGCTATGATAAAATTTCCATTTGATTTTCATTTCAAAGGCGCATAAGCGAGGCGCCGACTCCTGCTTATGATTATTATCAGTCAGCGGGCCAGAGTGATTTATTCCCAACAAGGAGGTCCATGGCGCCAAGCCTAAAAGCACTTCAGCTCAGACTTCAGATCAAAGACGAGTGTACACGCATACACATATACACACACGCACACACATGTACAAACACAGTTGTAAAGTAAGAGCTTGTGTGACAACCTCTCCACTCCCACGGCTACTCCATAAATCTATAGACACTCATCCGCTCTCTTTTCATCAGACTTACCATCCTGAAATCGAGAGAGGACGTTACAGGAGGAGAGACGACTCATTCCATTTAGACACAATAAAAGGTCAGACGTAGTTTAACCTTTAACTAAATGATCCCGATGGCAATAAAATCGTGTTCTGCCAGGGAGTGGAGCGGTTATTCAACATTTTATTCACAATTTAGCATTCATGCATATGAATTTAACTGTTAATGGAATTATTGCCAATCAATATTCTGGTTCAAATTAATGATTTCTTTGGCAGCTGTGCAGCTGTGAGACAAAGGTTTATGTTCCGGTAGATTATCTTTTGAAAGTAAGTACAGTGGAACCTCGGATTACGAGCATAATTCGTTCCGGAAGTGGGCTCGTATTCCAAAACACTCTTAAACCAAATTAAATTTTCCCATAGGAAATAATGGAAACTCAAATTATTCACTCTACAGCCCAAAAAAATAAATACATAAAAATAATTAACACAAAATATAAAGTAAAAATAAAACAAATTAACCTGCACTTTACCTTTAAAAAAAACTTTAAAATAAATCCCGACAGATAAGAGTCGCCAGTGTCAGTGCTTTGTAAGTATCACGAGGCAGGGGAATCACCAGTCACCTCCCGATAAGAAACCTAGATTCTTTTTTATAAATATCGAAATTACATTTGTCCCTGATACTGTTACAATTTTAAACCTTTTAAAAAATAATAATAATAATTAATTAATTATTAAACAATACAAACTCCTTGCTTCAAATAAAAGAGTATAACATTTGACTTTTTGATAACTTTTTTATAACTTTATTTAAACAAAAAGCTACATTGTTACTGAGCAGCACGTACTGTATCTCCGTCATCCGCCATAATTAATATTTCTCAACAAACCGAGCAAATAATTCACTCCTACCACACGGGATGATTATGTGTAAATAGTTCAGAGTGCGCCAACTGTAGGATTATAATAAAACAGACGTGTGGGACTTACGACTAATTCGCGCTTACTGTGTAAGAGTGTGTGATGAGTGCGTTTGAGACTAATTCGCCTACGGAATTTGGAGAAAATGGCAGAAAATCGGAGGCGCAATTTTTGATAATGTAACTCCGTAAAAATGAGTTTCTGTTGCGCCTATTGGCCAGTTCATCTCTATTATAATCGTAAAAATTATGTTTTTGAAAATGGATTTTGGAGTCAAGGTGGGGATGAGTGAATCGCCACACAAAACATAATTAAATCGATGTTTTCTCCCATCTCTATTTTTCTATATGGGAAAGCTTTCAGGACAGAGGAGTTCACACTTTCTGATCGCGCAGTAACAAAAGCTGTGTTTTCTTCTCTAATTAACTTACTGAAAGAGTGAAAACCGAGCCTGATGTGTTCTGCCAAGGTTAGCTTTTTAACAATTAACGGCTAGCTAATTTAACGTTATTCCATTTACTACATGGCTGCTTTCCGAAGAAATACATTTTAACATTCAATTATTATTAATACTAGTTCCGAAGTAAAACAGCTCGGCTGGATTGTTCTTCATTGCAAAACGAGACAAGGTTAAAGGTGTAAAACTATTAATATACTGTAAAGGCTTTCATTAAGTTGTTAACAGATCAGGTTTATTCAGATGTTAATATTCTTCTAAATGCTTTGACTTATCAATCAGGATTAAATCGAATGAACCACTACTGTATTAGGATCAAGGATGGGTTACGTTTTGACTTTAAAGCTTCGTCTTGCTCATTAAGGCTCTCAGACTATTGGATTCAACATCTGGATTTCTACAGCTGGATTTCAGTAAAGCTGCTTCATGTATTTAAATAACTTCGGTATTTAATACTACATGCCCACGATAGACCGAATAGTGGTAATCTAGATTATAGACAAAATAATGGCGCCCACAGTCCACTGCTCATGAATCAAGCTTAAGATTCTTAGAACTGCAGTAGAATTTCCATAAAATCATAGAAAGACAAATTTACGAACACAGTTTTTAAGTTTTCATAGCTATCTTGACTAAACTAGCAGGGTCAGACAACATAGACAGTAGAAATGGTTAAGGGCCTTGCTCAAGGGCCCAACAGCAGCAACCTGGCAGAGCTGAGGCCCGACCTTTCAATCAGATTTAGTACTTTATTATAATTAGAATATTAGACTAAAAAATTAAAAATTTTGGACAAAAATGGCATTTTTGACAATCATTAAACAAAGCAGCTTTTAAATATTTGAAAAACTTGTACTGTATGTTTGAACCCATAAAAGTCACTAATTAGCTATCATCCACTCGATCCCTATTCGAAACACAAAGCAAAATTTTATGAAAATGACCATAACTGTAATTACTGTAATTACTGTTATTAGTCCTGCTATTAATAATGACCGACGACTACTTAGCGCACGCTGAAGGTCTAACAAAGAACAGCTGAAGTAAAGCTCTTGGCATGAGTCACCGTATTAAACCTTTAACCCAACAATATCTCATAACAGGAAAAGCGGTGTGACAGCTGCGAACTGAATCATAAATTAATATCCAGTCTAAAACTGCCAGAACGGGGTCTCAGCATACAGTAGCAGCAACCTCTATAAAATTTGTTTAGTTCCCAAATAGAATTGCTGCAACAGGTGCACAAATATAACAACCCACATCAATGACCTGCAAATGGACGACTGTAAATGACCAGGAACACAGCGGACGCTTCACATACTTTACACATGCAGTTACACAATGTGGAAGAATTAAGGACTTTTAAGTTTTTCATATATTTAAGTTCAGTCTTTTTAAAGTGCAAGGCCATTTTTACGGCACCCCTGGAGCAGATGTGGTTAAGGGCCTTGCTCAAGGGCCCAACAGCGGCAACGGCGTGTTTGTCAAATGGCATGTTATTTTTGTCTCCAAGTCCAATATTATAGTTATAATAAATCAATAAATATTTAAAAAAAAACAGTATATCGCATTAATATTAATATACATTAATCATTTTGATGACCATTGATGATAATTACTCTACAGTCAAAAGTTTGGACACAAGTCTGGATTTATGTTTAGCATTCTAAAACACTGCAGAATGTTTTTCAAAACTAGAAAATAACATATCGAATTAGAATATTTAAGTATCAAACAACAACAACTACAGACAGCTATTACTGCATTTTAAGACACGAAGGTCAGATGTTCTGAAAAAGTTCTTGCAATAACAATATTAAGTATGAAGACCTTCCCAGGAAAGTAAAGACCAAAACCTACCTCTGCTGCAGAGGAGAAGTTCATTTAGAGTCACCAGCCTCAGAAATCACCAATTAACAACCAGCACCTCGGATTAGAGCCGTTATGAAGGATTTACAGAGCAGAAGTAGGAGACACAATTTAAAGGATATTATTGAATAATTTTGAAATCATTGGAATAGATCGTGAAATTAGAAGGTGTGTCCAAACTTTTGACTGGTCATGTAAATTCATTCTAAATATTTTTCGTTCTTTCTACTGATTATATGGAAAGCAGGTATCACACAAACATTATGTGCATCGTATTCTTCACTTGACAATATGCATAATGACCATTCTTTTCCATATATGCTTTTGCAGTCAGTCAAAAAAATGACTAAAAACCATTAACAACTATGTAAATTAATTTTAGAATTTTAAATATTAAAATGTACAGTTTTATCTCGTCGTACAAATTTAATTAGTTCAGAAGGTGAGTTCTCAAGGCGTGAATTCCATATTGCGATACAAATTGTTCAATAGGAAATATTTTTAAAATATTCGATTAATATACATAATATTAAACTGTTCCTTAAAATGAGAAATGCTCAGCCAGACGAGACCTCCTGCTGAAATTAAGGGTCAAAATAAAGAAATTGTCAACTGTCTCACCTGTCCGTAGTTAGTCAGTAGTGTAAATAATCAGTCAGGAAAATAAACATGCTTGGCAACGTTCACATTACAAGCCATGTTGCTCAATTCCCATTCTTAGTCAGACTGGACTTTCACGTCATGATGGTTCACATTCATCATTATCAATGACTTTTATCTGACTCTAATGTGGACGCGCCTGTCCTCTAAAACGGCACGCAGGCACACACCGATACGTCTTTGCTCGTGCTATCTGGGCTAAGACATGCCATGGGTTCGTGCAGCCACTCATTCATTTCAAACAATGGATTTGATTTCAGGAAAAACGCTCGAGGACGGCACGCAGTTCGTCAGCTGTGTTTGTCGTAGTCTAGGAGAATGAAGAAATCCAGACACCTCGTTTTTCTTTTTCTTTTGCTTTATCTATGATATGTATCCGAACTAGGATTACGTACGAAAGTGATTCAGATCCGATCTGAAAAACATCAGACTTGTGCGTACACACAGCCGTA
Organism: Clarias platycephalus; assembly: GCA_030068275.1. Classification (NCBI taxonomy): domain Eukaryota; kingdom Metazoa; phylum Chordata; class Actinopteri; order Siluriformes; family Clariidae; genus Clarias; species Clarias platycephalus. The sequence continues at coordinate 4,951,183 of JAQQZT010000021.1, forward strand.
ACAAAATCAGATCCGTGCCACATTAGGCTGAGTCAGTTGAACGTTTAAGCTTTGCAACTAGCAGATACGTTAGACTCAAAGAATTTACTAACTTGAACCACTAATTGTTATGTTGAGAAAAAAAACATTGTTTTTGTACTTTTTTTTTTACTCAAATTACAGAATGAGTCATTTATTTGCGGGAGGCCTGGAGCCTGTCCCAGGAGACTTGGTGCACAAAGCAGGGTACACCCTGGACAGGGTGCCAATCCATCACAGAGCGCGCAAACATATACACACACACTCACTCACACACTACGGGCAATTTGGGAACGCCAGTTAGCCTATTCTGCATGTCTTTGGACTGTGGGATTAAACCGGAGTACCCGGAGGAAACCCACCAAGTACAGGGGAGAACATGCAAACTCCACGCACATAGAGACGGGAATCGAACCTGGCCAGGAATTGAACTTCTTACAGTAAATATAGAAAATGCTAATAAAGTTGTTTGGCATCATTTTATATTTGAAACATTTAAACAATTCATACTTTTTAAGAAGGAAAAAAAGAGCCTAAAAGAGCCTTATCATTTGTCATATTAGCTGTGCTATGTAATATGCAAGTGCGATTTCATGCATGAACATTAATACAGGCTCCAGTTGGAATGCCAAAAAAAAGTCAGACTGCACCATAACTGAATCAAATAATTCAAAGCAAAAAAAACATGTCCTTCATTGTAAACCCATGTTATATGCAAGGCAAACATTTAATCCATTATCTACAGTACTGTATATAACAAATATGAGGACCGTTTAAGTCAATCTTGGTCTTGTGATGAAATTTCTCATTTACAGAAGACGTCAACTGTACACACAATCATTCACCAACACCACTTGCACATTACAGGAACTCGGCTGTGCCGTTTCCACATGTTTGGAAAATCCATCAAAGGAGTTCCTGGGAGGCCAGCGTTTCAGACCTGTCTCAGAAGTACTCAGAAAGCTTCCTACCTTGATGATTTCCAAGCACAAGCTAAAATAAGAGCATTAATGCAACAAAAAATCCTGATTTGACTTGAACACCCCTTGTACTAGTAAAAAAAAGATTCGACATAATTTTTTTCAATAATGTACGCTTGCACCACATGACACTGTCTGTCCTCTACATTATTCATTTATTTCCTTACATACAGTACAACATTTTAATCATGCGATACATTATTTATTTATTGTGAAGCCAATTCTTTATATACTGTATTGTGCACATGTTTTTTTCTTTATTCACATGATGTCACATGGAGTTATGAGGTGAAATTCACCTAGTGATGTGATGGAAAGCATGCTGTATGTATATTATTCGCTCGAGCACACGTGGCAAACCCTGGCGTCGTAGGGCTTCAAGTTTAATCCTCATGCGAACGAAATGTGAAATGTATGAGATTTTAGCAGCGGGAATAGTTTTCCCCTCTGTAATGGTCTTTATTAAATTCAGCACTCATTTGGAAGCTTTCAGGAAACAGATGGCTCAAACAGAGAAGGGCGTGAAAGGAAACGCCGAGCAGCATTTATACGCCATCCCTTTATCACCTGATTACGCTACACTGTCTAATCTAAACGTCTACAGCATCCACGACTTATTAACGGTGATGGAGGAGAATCGATGAAGTGCTCAGTCAACGGAAATCAAGCATCTCAATCAACTCCAATTAAAAAGTGTGCCTTGCTCACTCACTCACTCATCGTCGACGTCGTCTATACCGCTTCGTCCTGTGTACATCCTGAACGGGGTGCCGCACAAGCACTCACTCATTCACACACTACAGGCAATTTGGGAACCACAATTAGTCTAATCTGGATGTCTTTGGACTGTGGGAGGAAACCGGGGTACCTGGAGGAAACCCACCAAGTACGTGGAGAACATCCAAACTCCATGCACACAGACCCCGAGGCGGGAATCGAACCCGGACCGAAACCATTTGTTTTGTTTTTGTTCTCATGAAGGAAAACCAGCTATCCACCTTAAAAACACACTTTTGGGGGGGAATTTACAGCAGGAAGCCGTTGCACTAATACAGTGACATTCCGCATACACTATAAACTAAACAAAATGGTCAAGGCTGAAAGCTTCGCAACAACTCGAAGCAGTTTTCTCAGAATACATGACATAGTTATTTTTAAATTTTAAAAAACCTACAATGTTAAATCAATGCTTGCATTTTTCTGACCAGGTCAATTCAAAATAGGATTTTTTTTGTTTCTGGTTTTTTTTTTTTTTCCAGTGCATGTTTGTCTTGAGCATATGCATGCAATATGCATATCTTTGTGTGCAACTGAGTCCCGGTATGCAAATGCATGCGCAGGAGAACAGAGGGAAATGAAATCACATGCGGAGAGGATCTGTGGAAAAACACAACAGTGCCAAGTATATCCATTACCAGAAATAGACAAACTATTGTGCATTGCATATTCTGCACCACCACTGATGAGCAATGCAGAAAGAGATGTTTCTGCAGAGTGCAATGCATTTATATATTTATATTCATATTTATATTTAATGCACAGGATAACATGCAACATGCACAGCCACGCCTGAACCATGATATGCACAAAAAAAAAAAAAAAAAAAAAAAATTTTATTCCGCCATCTTGGACAGAATTAACAGACTTACACGAGGATTCCTGTATAAAGTAATACAGTTTGTCCTATACT
>JAQQZT010000021.1:4955174-4969312 GCA_030068275.1 Clarias platycephalus
AGTCGTTCGTTCTTTTGAATCTATTGCACTGCATAGCATCTATGGGAGTCACGTGACAAAGGAACAAACGACTCGGAGTAGAAGAGTCATTAATAAAGAATCGTTCAATTCTGTTTCCTGTACATAACCTACGGAGGTTTTGCGATGATTTGCGCATCAGTAGAAAATGAACGAATTACTCTCCGAGACGACTCGTTCTTCTGAGTCACGTTAAAGACTCGTTTAAAAAGAACAAATCGTTCATGAACGACCCATCACTACCTGATTCGTCTGCACCAACAGTACCAGGGGTCCTGAATTCAGATTATATGAAGGTCTGGGTCAATAAAATTTTCTTCGAACTGTAGTTCCGAATTTAACGTTTGTGTCAAGATTCAGATCTGTCTCTATATATGTATATACAGTATATGTAAAAAAAAAAAAATGAAATAAAGAAATAAAATCTACAGCGATACCGACTTTATCCATTCTGAGGCGACATCCTAATGGCAAAATTACGTATTGCGAAAATAAGAGAAAATGATGTGCATTTACATTATTGCACTTGCCAAACGCTGTTATCCAGAGCGACTTCCAAAAGTGCCTTGAAGTTTAGATCCTTACACTGGGTACTAGCTTACTAACTACAGTAATTACCTCTAAGGTATTATAATCTGATGAGAGGGTTCCTGTGCCCATAGAATAACCCCCTCATTGTGCTTCCTGACTCCTTATAGCATGTGTTAATACCTCCTAGCCTGTATCCAGACGAATAGTGAAGAAATACGCACAACCGTGTGTATGCACAAACTGAAGTCTTTACTATTTAAAAAAAAAAAAAAAAAAAAAACCTCTCCCAACTGTGTTTGACTGATAGAACTTGCAGTTAGTAACCAGTGATGATCCAATCACGGAAACTTCAAAGTCGCTTCGTATAAGAGTGTCTGCCGAATGCCTAAATGTTCTTGGTTTTAGTTATAGAATGTATTTATAATGTCAAAACTGTTCTTCTATATTTCCTTAAATAATTTGCCTGAAATTATTTGTGTACATACTCTGCAGTTAAAAGATTTTTTTTTGTACCGTTCACCCCTGCATACACAACCGACACGCCTTCTCGCAGCTCCTTCGTCTCCATGGTAACAAGCCCTGACCCACTTCCGTAAAACACAGGGATTAGGATTAATTCAATTAATTCTCCTCAGCATATACACTGATCTGTCTATCACAGGAACCAGATGATCAGTGTTCTACAGAAAACCAGCCTTCAGAGTCTAAAAACATCAGAGATCTGATATGCCATTATTATTATTATTATTATTATTATTATTATTATATTTTAGTAAAACATAAAACCTGAAATATTCTGAATAAAGTACAGCATACAGGTATATGACTGAGGAGGTTTTGAGGCTTCATTTTTTTTTTTAATCAAAAGAAAGTGCAACAAAGAAATGATTGATTCTAATTAAGCTGTGCAGGAAAAAATTATTTTAGATATATTTTATTTTATTTAGACCTAATCTGTTTGGCCAAGAACTCACTCACACTCGCTCATCGTGAGGTTTAACCCAACCTTCATGTCTTTGGACTGTGTGAGGAAAACAGGGTACCGGGAAGAAAACCACCAAGAACGGGGAGAACATGCAAACTCCATGCACACAGACCCCGTGGCGGGAATCAAACCCGGACCCCGGTGGTACGAGGCCACAGTGCTAAGCCCTCGTTTGTACGGAGTTAAGGCTCTGAGTTACTGATCAGTGGTTTGAGCCCCAGCTCCACCAGGTTGACATCTGCTCCAGGGACGCCGTCTTGTCCCCGCGCTCCGTCCCCAGACCCTATGCTGGGATGTGTGAAGAAAGAATTATGTACAATTGGTAATGAACATAAAGTGAGTGTGCATGCTAGTGCAAGTAACCATAGTGTGCAGCACATACTGTATGATAAAGCAATTTAATTAACCATGTTTACATGTAATCTGCTGTACAAAAGCACCAACCTGCTTTTTGCAAACTTCTTACACCCTATTACACATCTTGTACTATTGTTTATTGCATAAACGTTAATTAACAAAAAAACCCTCACGTATAATAAATACATAATCAATGGCATTTTAAGCACTAATTAACAAAGAAATATATATAAAAACCGAAATGTTTTAGCTTTAATTGAAGCGGTCTCAATTATCAGTTTTTGTTGTTGGTCTTTCGACTGCTCCTGTTGAGGGGTCGCCACAGCGGACCATCTGAGCCGGTCTACAGCACTGGTTTTACACCGGATGCCCTTCCTGATGCAACTCCCCGTTTTATCCAGGCTTGGGACCGGCACTGCATCCAGTGGCTGGGTTTGGGCATTGGGTGGGAATTGAATCCAGGCCGTCCACATGGCAGGCGAGAAACCTACCACTGAGCCACCAATGCTCCATTCTTTAACTATAACTGTATGTACGTTTTCCAACAAGAGAGTGTAAAGAAAGGCATGTTTATAGCTGCTATAGTGTAAGTGATAACAAGACCCAAACTATTTCATGGGTATTCCAAAACATGCATACAGTATAAGTGGATAAACATACATGTCATTCTCCAACAAATACAAAATTGTTAAAACAGGAATAAAAAAAAATAAAAAAAACACAAGCCCAATGCTGACACTTTTTCTATAAGTGCATGTATAATACTAATGTATTAGTCCTTACCTAAAATAAGGGAAGGAAGGAAAAAGGAATAACATTAGGGCTGTGATCTGGTCACAGGTACAGTTTGAGTATGCAGTTGCTCGAATCTGGTGCCTGAGGATTACATCTTAACATGCAGTAAATAAATGCACCCAGTCACATTAATGTTGTTTAATACCTGGTATTGAATGCACACTACATTTAGATCTTGTTTTATGCTAAATTGCACTAGTATTATATAGAAAATCTTCAAAGCTACAGTACAATTCAACTTTACAACTTTTAGCCTTTCATGGTGCAAGGGACCACAGAAGTAGGACTTTGTTATTAATCCTGAAACAAACAGTTTAACAGTTTAATGTGAGTTAGTATAAAAGTTGTATAAACTAAGATAACATTTTTTTTTTTTTTTTAATCTTGTGCAATTGTGTCTAAGGCTGGATTTAATTCTTGCAGGCTTGTCTTCTTGCAGTCAAAGTGGCATCAAATACTGTAGGTATCAACTCATAATCTGTCCGCACTGACAGTTTAATCATGCATGTACTGTATGTGTCATAGAAATATATCATAGTATCTTATACTGTAATTCATTTGATATCACTGCATTGATCCGAAGGACTGTTTTTCAAGACCCCCAGACAGAGGTAATGATATTAGCCAGGAAACAGCGATCATTTCCATCCGCTACACTGGCCATAATTGAGTCATCTTCTTGCTCAATGCATGTTTACGATGTACGTGTGGCTTAGTTACTCGTGTTTATGATCAGGGTGATTTCTAGGATTCAGGAACTGGTCTGTTGTATCTGCTTGTTAGGAAGAACATGTGGTTCAATCATCTGAAGTTCATTTACAAACATATTCACCTAATCAATGCTGTTATTCAAAATAAGTTCCTGCTTAAGGACTCCGTGGTGTCTCCCCTAGGACCATCTGCTGTATGTGCTGGAAGTGTGTTTTTTAAGGCATATTAAAACTTTTGAAAATAATGCTATCAGGCACTTCTCCCTTTTCCTCTCCCATTGGAGTAGGACAATAATTGCACTTCAGCGTGGCACAATTCTGACATACTGGTGACCATTAAATGCTTTCTACCTCAGAATTGCGTTCACATCTGACAAAGTCTGCACTGAATTCTTACTCTGCTCATTGTTTTGCACTGAAGAGAACAAGTTTTGTATAAAAAGGGTTTGCATTTCACGGTGGCACATTTTCTTTCTTTCAGTGCACTACATTTAATGCTCTCCACCCAACGTGGTTGCTTTTCTGTCATGGATGTGTCTCTCTGCGTCATTTCTAGTAAATGTGGTTTCGCTTCTGTCAGTTTTATTAAAGGAGATATGGTCTTTATCTGTTCCAGTAAAGGAGTAAGTGTTTTCTCTGCCACTTCTAGTAAATGAGGCATGGTCTCTGAGTCAGTCGTAAAGGAGGCGTGGTCACTGTGTCTGTTGTCTCTCATATAGTAAAAGAGGTGTATTCTTTAGGTCAGTCCTACTGTAAAAGAGGCATGGTTTCTTTGTCAGTTCTAGTACAGGAGGCATGGTCTCTGTCACTAAAGGAAGTGTGGTCCTTGTGTCAGTTATTGGACAGGAAGTGTGGTCTTTGTGTCAGTTACTGTAAAGGAAGTGTGGTCTTTGTGTCAGTTACTGTAAAGGAAGTGTGGTCTTTGTGTCAGTTACTGTAAAGGAAGTGTGGTCTTTGTGTCAGTTACTGTACAGGAAGTGTGGTCCTTGTGTCAGCTACTGTACAGGAGGTGTGGTCTTTGTGTCAGTTCTAGTACAGGAGGCATGGTCTCTGTCACTAAAGGAAGTGTGGTCCTTGTGTCAGTTATTGTACAGGAAGTGTGGTCTTTGATTCAGTTACTGTACAGGAAGTGTGGTCTTTGTGTCAGTTATTGTAAAGGAAGTGTGGTAGTTGTGTCAGTTACTGTACAGGAAGTGTGGTCTTTGTGTCAGTTATTGTACAGGAAGTGTGGTCTTTGATTCAGTTACTGTACAGGAAGTGTGGTCTTTGTGTCAGTTATTGTAAAGGAAGTGTGGTAGTTGTGTCAGTTACTGTACAGGAAGTGTGGTCTTTGTGTCAGGTCTTACAAAGAAATTGTGGTCTTTGTGTCAGTTACTGTACAGGAAGTGTGGTCTTGTGTCAGTTATTGTAAAGGAAGTGTGGTCTTTGTGTCAGTTACTGTACAGGAAGTGTGGTCTTTGTGTCAGTTACTGTAAAGGAAGTGTGGTCTTTGCGTCAGTTATTGTAAAGTAAGTGTGATCTTTGTGTCAGTTACTGTACAGGAAGTGTGGTCTTTGTGTCAGGTCTTACAAAGAAATTGTGGTCTTTGTGTCAGTTACTGTACAGGAAGTGTGGTCTTGTGTCAGTTATTGTAAAGGAAGTGTGGTCTTTGTGTCAGTTACTGTACAGGAAGTGTGGTCTTTGTGTCAGTTACTGTAAAGGAAGTGTGGTCTTTGTGTCAGTTATTGTAAAGGAAGTGTGGTCCTTGTGTCAGTTACTGTACAGGAAGTGTGGTCTTTGTGTCAATTAGTGTACAGGAAGTGTGGTCTTTGTGTCAGTTATTGTAAAGGAAGTGTGGTCTTTGTGTCAGGTCTTATAAAGGAAGTGTGGTCTTTGTCAGGTCTTGTAAAGGAAATATGGTCTTTGTGTCAGTTATTGTAAAAGAATAAACACAAAGTGACTAGAATGTTGCTTGCTTTTGTCTGGCTCTTCAACAAAACCTTTCATTGAAACACTTAGTGTGGATTTATAGTTATGCTATCAATGTCAGATTAATTTAATAACACTGATTATCAATTATATACCTGTAAACTCATGGAAACCCATCTATCCCTGTGGGGAGCACAAATTGCTGAAAAAAGTTAATACTGGCTTTGATTGAAATGTATCAAAACACTGCTTAATGCATAACATCAATTGGACTCCAAACTCCCCAGATCCAAATCTGACCAAGCATCCATCGGACAAATAAGTCTAATCCATGGCGTCCCTCCATGCAACTTACCGAACTTAAGGATTCTGCTGCTGACGGCCTGCTTCCAGGTACCACAGTACACCTTCAGAGGTCTTGTGGATTCAGAGCCGGTTTGGAGACACAAGGGGAACCTACAGTAAAACCTAGGTGGTTTTAATGTTATGGCTGATCTGTGGCAATGTGACAACACCCATTTCTGTTGTACATTTATAATTAAAAAAAAAGTGTAATAATTAACAAATGACTATTCTACAGTATAGAACAAGGAATCACATCATGATATGAAGTCAGAGGAAAATTGAGATGAGGTTTACAGTAACTATGCTTTGGGTCTGGTCATTTCTAACCACCATGTCATTGATTGTTTTCCAGTAAAAGCATGCCCACAATTACTATTACTACTACTAATTATCATCATCCACTGAAAGGATTACAGATGCATTGCAACAGAAAGATTTTGATTATAGCATAGTCACAGGAGGACAATATACTCTTTCTACTAATAACTTTTATTTAAATAAGACACAATAGTTTATTTTACAGGGGAAAAAGAAAGGAAACAGCCCAAAGTTCAGGCTGAGGAATATGAGTCATGTTTTTTTTTTTTTTTTTTTTGTACCGTCGGTCAGGACAATAGTGAAACCAATGGTGAAATTCAGTACGTAACAATCTGAGCAGCTGAAGCTGTATGATACTGCATGGCTACACTAAAGTCAAAACTACGAGACTTGAACCATATTAACAAGAAGCGGCGTACACCAAAGGACAGGACTGTGATCAGAGTGCTTAAGTGCAGATTTTTCCCTTTTTGCAATTCTTCAATTTCCTCTGAAAGTTGCTTCTTGCAACACACCTTCAATGTTCTAACCGGAACTAAATCTCTGACTATCGTTCGCAACGTAACGCTGGTCTGATGCGGAAACACTCACAGTACCCAGCAGTGTCAAAGCACAAAATGTTACAGATGATATAATGGAGAGATCAATTTGTGTCTTATGGTCATGGGGTGCCAAAAGTCAGATCTGTTGATCTACATCACTGGAGTGTTTGGTTCCTGATAACCTGAACATTAGCGCCATTGGAAGTAAAACCTCCAGTGAGGTAGATCACCCAATCTAGGCTTGGGCACTTACTGTATGTACAGTACAACATTTGTTTGTGTCTCACATATCATATTTCATATGTCTTAAATATATCTTGTTGGTGACATGTATGAAAAAGGAAAAAAACTATTCTCAGTATGCTATAAATGTTCAAGCTATTGTCAAACACTGTGGACTGGAGACAGAATATTCATTCTCCTAAAATGTAAGGCTTTAAAGCAATTAATTTACCTTGCAAACAGCAAAAGATTTATTATTAATATTATTATTATTATTATTGCACAGATTTTTAGACAGTACCATTCATTCAATTAACTACTGATGTCTGATAATGAGGTGTAGTATAAAGAAAATAAAACGTTTCACCGTGACCGGCTGCAAAGTGCCCAAAGATATAATTAAAAAATTGGTTATTTATGTAACAACCTCAGCAGCAACCTTGTTTCCCCTCTCATCTGTTCTAAAATTCAGCATTCAGCATCACCAGCATACTAATTACTAATCACCCAATCATCCATCATCATCTGCACCTGTTTCTCACTGGTTCATGCCTTAACTGAACTAATAGAACACTTATGACCACATGCATTAAAACTAATAAGATCTACAACATGGAAACAGTCATGGGGTCCATGCAATACGGATAGCTTGGTGTTAGCAGTCTGGTGATTGTGAGTGTAGCAAATACTAAAGCTCTGTTTAACAGATCTGTCAAAATTCAGATATAATGGGATGATTAAAAAAATAATAAATAATAAATAAATAAATGATTGAGGTGTGACGGACACTTTTAATTCTATTACCTATAACTTGTTGAACAAGTTAATATGGACTCTCGGACACATCCACTAAAGTCTGTCTATAGTGAATACATCACTCAGTTGGTTAGTTTTATTCTTGATATAGCTATAGAATAGCCTTTTTTTTGGTTTTTTTGGCAAGATTATTATCTCCGCTAAGCAACTTCGGTCTTTGTGGTTGCCCAGGAGAAAATACCAGAAAACGACCGACCAATCAGAACAATCAGGTATCTCTAAGCATAAACCATATCTCTTGCAATAATGTCATAGTTACTAGCAGGAAACTAGTATTTTTGACAAGCTCGTTATTTTCCAATCAGGCATAGCTTTATGCGTTGGGGTCACAGCAATTAAAAGTAACCATGGCAGCTGATTTTGCATCCACTATTTTTAATATTAGGAAGTAGTAATTTTATTTGTAGATACTGATGATTTGTTGACAATGTGATGGTCCTACCAAAACTCCTTAAAAAGTGCAATCTACATGAATATGTGAAATCTTCCACCTCCAAGCAAGCAAACGTCTCAGCGTTATAACTTGTATGGTGTGTAGTTCCACATCTTTCCGACGGCCATGGTGCACTCACGACCTCCTGAATCGATGCAGAGACATGATTATTTTATTGTTGCTACAAATTAGTTGCTTATAAATCACTCTGTCACTCATCATGAATAATTTGGCCCTGGAATTGGATCAGCAGTTTTTAACATACTGTACATGCGAAGGAGACACAGAATGTCACGTGTAATATTTGTGAACTAAAAAGCTGATTCACATCAGGGACTGTGGAGAAGAGTGCGTATTATATATATATATGAGTGTGTGTTCAGGTGTGTATGAGTGTGTGTATGAATAAGGAGCTCAGTACGAGAATGGACACAATGTAGAGTGCAAATTACCTGAGTTTAAACTCACACCTGAAGCTGGGCTATAAACAAATACTGTGCAATATTATAGCGTTTTTTTATGCTTTCTTTTGTTTTGTTTTTACATTTTTTAAAACTAATTTTTTTTGTATTTAATGTCTTAAAAGTAACAAAACCCAGACAGACTGTAAACGTAATTCCAAAAAGTAGATCACACTTTTTTTTTCACTACAACATACATAAAGCAATAAACAGTTCTCAACTCAAGCAAGCTTTTATCTTTTTTTTATATAGATACCCATATATCTATATTGATATAGATATTTTATAGATATAGATAGAGAGAGCTTATTCATACTGTGAATGTTAAAAAAAAAAAAGAAAACAGACATGACACTGTAATCGTCAAACATATATGATCAATTTCAGATACATGCATCCGACCCTTCCTGTTAAAGCTTTCTTGAAGCCTTTTTAATGTAACGTTTTTTTTTATCTTCTCCACTAAAAGCAATCATTACTGTGTTGTAGCTGAAAAAGAAGGTTTCCTGCCTAAGTTGAGCAGTTATTTGCTTAAATCTCACTCACTCAACAAAAAGCGAAGCTGTGCAATCGTTCAAATCCACATGAGTGAGAAGATGAATCACACCAAAAAAAGCGAATTCAAAAAGTGTGACCAGAACTCAATGTCAAACTGTATAAATAAGATGAGAATAAAGTTGAAAAAAAAAAGAAAAAAAAAAAAAAAAAATTAAATCAGAAGTCCCAAGAGGCTGTTGATTATTATATCACTTTCTCTTCTAATTATCTCGAAATGACGACTTATTTTTCTTGAAACTAAATGTAAACATAAAATATCCTCATCATAGACCTGACCTAACCTGAGAGGATTTCTGACAGGATGTTGATATTTCTTAATCTTTGTTATTTTCATTACAAAAGCTTCAATGCTAATCAGCTAGCTAACATGAGCTAATTTGACAGGATTTCTGAAAATGTTTGTCATTTTCATTGCTAACTCCAACCAGCTAGTTAATATGATCTAACTGGATATCTGAAAGGATCTTAGCTCATAAGCATTAACATTCATTACCAGCTGGCTAACTAACATTGGCTATCCTAACAAGAATTTCACAAGAATTTCAGTCATACTCACCTTCATAGCTAATGCTAACCAGCAAACTTATATAACCCAACCTTACAGGATATCTGAAAGGATTTTAGAGGTCATAATCAATAATGGTTCTAATATTTCCTGCCAATATTATCTGGCTCAAAAAAAGAAAAAGGATTTCTGACAGGATTTCAAGTCATTATCGTTAATAATCACAACTGTCTATGCTAACACAAGCAAGCTAGATAACCTGCCCCACAATTTCTGACAGAAATTGTATGACAGAAATTGTAAGTCATAATCAATGCTAGCGAAACTAGGTAGTATAAGATAATCTGAGATGATTCCTGACAGGATTTTACAACATAATTATGAATATCTATAATGACTAGGTAATCTGAGCTAGCTGAATCTTTGAGAACATTGTTTACATTTAAAAAATGTTAATGTTCTTTGCTAATGTCACCTACATGGCCTGGACAAAAATTAATAATAATAATCATAATAATAATAATAATAATAATAAATTACATCATCTTTCAAGACATTGCTTACATCATTGCACATCATATGGGTGTATAAGGCTAAAAAGCTCAGCTAATCATCAGTTAGCTAGCAGAGTTTCTAGGTAGTATGTTCCCTAACTTGGTAGATACTTGAAAAATCAGGTAAATAAAGACTCTTGAACAAGAGAAGTAATTAGTTATTAGTTAAGAATTGTCTTGACATGTCCTACTTTGAAATAAAAAAATATCCACAATAATGTTTATTTTTATCTTGACTTTTTTATGTGAAAGTGGTTTCATTGAGACACTAAACCGAACGTTTAGACTAAAGTTAACCAAAAAAGATACTCAACCTCAGTGCAAGGAAATAGGTTGTGATCTCAAGATAACGGGTCTTTAGATTTCCCTTTAAAAAAAATCAAAAGTACGGCTCCTTGGAACTTCTGAAGAAAAAAAAAAAATGACAGCTCACTCTTTTTTCTTCCGTCATTTAAGGTTAACATTGAACTTACATTTGCATATTTTGTGTCCATAAAACCCTCACACTCTTTATTTTAACATTAATATTATATATATATATATAATCTTTCACCAGCTTCTGTGGTGCTGTTCCAAATACAGCTTGCACACTTGCACACTATAGCCTTTTAGCTTTAGTCCCTGTCAGTAACAGTGCGTAAGAAAATGGGGCAAACGTGGGAACGGATTGAACTGGAACGTTATTCTTGTGTTCGGAACCTTGTGTGTCACGATGACATGCAGACAGTGGAGTTTTCAGTTCAGAAAAAGGTGGAAAGGGGGTACCTAGTCATCTATGAAGGGCACAAAGTGCCACAGAGACCAGCTCTGGGCAAATGAAGCTAACTGCACAGTTCTGAGTTTGTGTGTGTTGCCTCTTGTTGGGACGGAGACGTGCCGTCTGCTTCTGGCGGATCGTCTGTGCTGGTGCTGATGGAGACCTGAGTGGGGTGGAGCAGGGCGTACATGGCTGAGGAGGTCACACCACTGGGATGTCCACCCTCCTCGTCCACTTCGTCAGCTTGGGAGGCCGAGTGCTGGAGCAGAGAGCCTGGTATTCTGACAGGGCAGAAAGCTGAGCCAGTGGGGTTGAAGTTCACCTTGTTTTTATCAGGGCAGGAGAAGAGAGGGGTTGCAGAGGACTGTCTCGACCTGAAAGAAAGATGATTTTTTAAATTATTTGCAAATTTCCCTTCACGTCTCAGGCCACGTCTTGTGATTATTGTTCTCATACTGAGGCCGTCTTGATTATTATCTGCATTTTGCTTTTACTCTACTACAGTACACCCTACAGCAAATATCCAAACTTTGTTTTACTTTGACAAAGGCTACCGTCAGCTAATACTGTATGAGATCAGTATATTTGATAATAAATTTGACTGTCGGTTCTTTTGTTCTTTTTCTCAAGTGGAAATGTAAATGGAGGACTTTTGCTTTTACTTGAGTAAGGTATCTCTACTTTTACTCAAGTACAGGATTTGTGCCATTGAACATAGCATTGAACATAGTATAGTACAAGGTGCTTAATCTTGCGCTTGTTGCTGGAATAGTCTTAGAATTAGAATAAACTATGGAAAAACTTAGCCGTAGAAATAAAATGGAAAAACTAAATATAAAATATAACAAAATATTTTTTTAAAAACCTAGCTGTACAATATGGCTGTACAAATATGGAAACTGGTGTGGAAACTGATATAGAATTTAAATAGAAATGTCCGGGCAGTGTGCAAATATGCATGAATGTGAGAATTTGTCCATATGTATATATATGTCTGAAATGACCTAAGGATTCAAGTTTTTTTTTATTATTATTTCTTAATAGATAGACAGATATTAGAGAATACTGATTACATAATTTGTTTCATCTAGCCTGCACTAAAAATGTCTAATTTAAGTTATAATTCACGATGAAACCTACAGAGGCGTACACATTCACTCATACGCTATGGGCAATTTGGAAGTGCCAATCAGCCTAAAACACAAACGTCTGGAATATGGCAGCTGGTATCTGGAGGAAACCCACCAAGCGAGATTCGAGTCCCCAACCGTAGAGCTGTGATGTGCTAGCCGCTGTGTGAGTTACATTACAAAAACTGGTTTATAACTCATGTAACTACTTTCCGTTCGTTAAAGCTCACCAAGGCTGTGTTCACGTTTTCATGATGCTCTCTAGTGACCCCTAGCAGTAGTTCAGCAATTAAACTGTGATCGTCATAGATCAGAGTCTTTTTCTCTTTTCCCTGGTTTATACCGTATACTTGGTTTACATCTACAGTACTCACTACATCTACTAACTGCTGGACGTCTGACTGTCCTTTGCGAAATGAAGCCACACTCACGTTGTTTCTTCGAACACTTTGATCTTCTCGCAGCCCTCGGGAGGCTCCCGCTTGAACATGTAGCTGTTGTTGGGTTTGGGCGATGAGGCAAATTTGGGAAGAGGGGAGCTGCTGCCGCTGTCTGCAGACAGAGCGATCACAGAAATTACACTTCTGCACAGAATCGAGAACATTCAGTGTAATTACCGTAGTAACAGATTATTATCATCATATGTGCACCGTATGTGTGACCCTGACCTTTGTCTCGGTCATCGAGGAGCTCATCTGTGGAATACGGGCTGCCATCGTGCGATCCTGCCGGACAGGGCGACGCGCTGGAACAGCTGCTGGAGCGGCCAAGTACCGCCGGGTTCTGAGAGTCCAAACCACATGTACTGCTGCTCCGCTGCTGAGGAGGAAATGGGGCACGACGTCCATCAGGTACCTCCAATGCCTCCCGGAGACAGAAGAAGAAAGAGGGAAAGACATAGAAAGATGAAAGTGGGTAAAAGAAAGACAGAATAAAAAATAAATATGGGTATGGAGGTACTGTACTCCGAGCCAGTCAGTTCCAGTAAAGAAGGTGTAACCCCTGTATCAGTCAGTACCACAGTAAAGAAGGTGTAACCCCTGTATCAGTCAGTCCCAATAAAGAAGGCGTGGCCTCCACTACATTGCATCACATGATAGTGCACCGTATTGTAGCGTGTCAAAAAAAAAAGAAGAAAAAAACCCCTCTAAATCCCATCAAACTGAATTACTGTATGCTTGAAATATATATTTAATCCATCAGACTGCAGATCATCGTATCGTATCGTATCGTATATCTACCTTCAGCTCTTCCTTCTCTCCGTTATCTTTAATAAAGACTTTCTCCAGCTCGTGATTGATGCCCTCCATGCTGCTGGGAACGCGTGAGATGGACGGTTTCGGTACGGTGATGTTGGGGAGGGTCATCTGTGCCGGCTTCGACATGGGAGACTGAGGGGGGGGGGGGCATGTGGTAGACTGTTAATTAAAGTTATAGACTTGTACAACTATTAAAAGCAGCAGGAGCTCCAGCAGTTAGTCATCATTTGAACTCACCCTCGATCAAACTGAAATCAGGTTTATTATATAAAATGATTTTTAAATGTATATATTTTTAAATATAACGGCCATTTCTCCAGTGGCTTGTACACTTGTGTGTGTGTGTCTGGCTGAACATTAGACTTTCTGTTGGTAACATATGCGTGTGTGTGTGTGAGTGTGTGTGTGTGTGTGTGTGTGTGTGTGCGTGCACGCTCACAGCGTCTCAGCTGGACATGGGACAAGCTTCTGGTTTGTGTGTGTGTGTGTGTGTGTATTTTCACAGTGACTTGGCTGGACATTGGACAAGCTGTTGATAGTGTGTGTGTGTGTGTGTGTGTCTTTATATGTGTGTTTGTGTGTGTATATGTGTTTTCATAGTGGCCTGGCTGAATATTGGACAAGTTTCCAGTAGTGTGTGTGTAAGCACGTGTGAGTGTCTGTGTGAGTGTGTGTGTGTGTGTGTGTGTGAGTGCACGTGTGTTCACAGTGACTTGACAAGCTCTTGATAGTGTGCATGTGTTTGTCCGTTTGTCCGTGTGAGTTTGTGCATGTGCGCATGTGTGTGTGTGTGTGTGTGTGTGTTCACAGTGGTTGGTCTGGATATTGGACAAGTTTCCAGTAATGTGTGCATGCGCGCATGTATGTGTGTGTGTGTGTGTGTGTGTGTGTGTGTGTGTGTGTGTGTGTGTGTGTGTGTGTGTGTGTGTGTGTG
>JAQQZT010000021.1:4980472-4998385 GCA_030068275.1 Clarias platycephalus
TATATATATATTTTTTATTTTTTTTTTTCTCCATACAGGTTAATATCGAATGCATATTGCAGCACAACTAACCTTCACACCTTCAGCAGGTTGGTTTATTCATGCCAATGAATAACACATGTAAATCTGAGACACCTTATTCTTGTACGTTTATTTTCCAGCCTACATGTGTGATCTATACCTCACCCAGTTCAAAGGCACTTCCAGGAAATATGAAAATCAGCATATCTGTGCAGAGGTGTGAGATATGCATTACTCATATGCACTGAGAGTTTTGCTAAGACGAGACGAACAATCATATACGGCTGAAAATTGTACTGCTTATAGACATTATACAGTAGAGTGCTGGCCAAACGTATTGAGACAGAAGTGAAATTCAGTCTTTTAATGACGTTTTTTTTTTAATTTAAATAATGACAATTAAGATAATAATAATGTTTTTAGATTTCATGCATTGCTTATATTAGCTATACGACAATTGATGTTTAGTATGAAGTCATTTGTTCTGCAAAACCTGCTGGATCCGGCTGGGCATAGAGTCAAAAAGAAAGGACAGTCTCGATCAATCCATGCCTGCTTGATTGCTTCCTGAAGATCATGTACAGGAGAAGGTTTCTTGACTGCTACTGCCTTCTTCACCTTTGTCCAACACTTTTCTATTGGATGTAAGTCTGGAGATGACCCAGGTCATGGTCCTAGAAGCTGAATACCACTGACACATGCACAACCTTTCAGCCAGATAATTGGCTTAAACTAATTGGTGTTTTGTGCAACCATAGTGCATGGCATATGTTTTCTTTTGTTTTCTTCATGTTCAACTGAAACTAAAAAAATAAGCATGCTAGCTAGACTCAAATGCCACAGTTTATACCCAAAATGGTGACCTATGACCTTTAGTCTGTGTATATTTTTAAATCCTATATATTAATTCACGTTGTTTTTTTTTTTAAAATCTCGATGACAATTCGATTTCCAGCTAAAAGACATTTCCTGGTGAGCTAGCTCAGGAATGAATGATTCGTCCACCCCTTATCAAGCTAACGCTCCTGTCTGACCTAATGCTTAAAGTTCAGACTCGTGCTCTTTGTTTAAACCTTGCTCAGAGCACATCCTTACAAATATTCATACTGAAAAAGCAGCAAAACAGGGTCGATTTGCATGCTGGGTAGATTTGCAGCTTTGTAGGAGTGTGTCAGTGTGTGTGTGTGTGTGTGAGAGAGAGAGAGAGCAGAGATCCTGTGTGGCTTTGGTTTGTGTGTGCAGCAGTGAAAACAGGATGCATGTGAGATCATGTGAGCGCACAGCGAGTGACTCCTCTACCGGCTTTATGAGCTGGGTGATCAAGTGGAACCGGGTGTCTTAAAACAACACTATAAATAAAAGAAAGAATGCCTGGTTTAAATCAAAGGGCCTGAAGTCTGAAGAAAAAACAACAACAACAAAACAACGGCTACAGTACACTACTTTTCAGGCTGGATTGTGGGATGAGTGTTATTTAATATTTAAAACCTTTACCTTTTAATAAAGGAATTAGATGAAAGAATCTTGAGCTTTAGTAGGTTTTTTTTTCCATATAAGGCACGTCCGAGAAACTGGTGTTGTGCTGAAATCAGACACGGCACGGATTGGACAGCTGAACTGTCTGATCGTTCAGGAGAAAATCAGCGTTTCGTTTTTTCCCCACAGATTGTTCATTTTGTCGGGTGAAAAACTTGTCTTGTTTGCACAAGTCCAAATTCAAATGCAATTCAAATGTGATTGCTGTGACGCTCATACGCAGTAGGAAGTGGATGAAAATTTATTTTTATGACTGTCTGTGACTTCAAAATAGAACTTGCAAAAAAACAAAACAAAAAAAATGGACAAGTATTAAATAAAACCCAGGTCGCAGCAACAGCATTTAGAATAAAGCAAAAGGTTACTCTGGGTTACTGAACGGAGCGGTCGGGGTTCGAACCCTGCCATCTCCAGGTCACCACTGTTCGGTCCTTGGGTATGACCCTTAACCCTTACGACCCTTAACCCTTAACCCGGGGGGTTACGTCAGGAAGAAGAATGTCGTCACCCCTGGGGTAAAAAAAAAGTAGAAATACTGCATGTGTGGTAGTTGTAGGGAAATTGGTAGCATATATAATAAATATTTATATAAATATGGGGATATACGGGTATATTACCGTGAACGCGAGGGGTGTGGGTGTTGTGTAAACAGATCCAAAGTGCCAGCATGCGCAGAGCAGAGTGACATGGGTCGCGTCTTAAAATCTGCAGGTGCAGTATGTTTTCAATCCCAAAAGCTGAACCGACATGAACACAGACACGACGTCAGACGACTTGAATAGTTCAGTCGAAGTTTCAGCACGCTTATAGATGAAACTACAATACATTATTTTCTTTTTAGCACAACGTTAATGAATCACGTTACGATTGTTCGGAGGGTTAGAACAACAACAGCAGGAATATTTTTATATGCCTTATTTTTAACGATGAAAAAAAAAAAAAAAAACAAGCAGAGAAAGAATCCAGATCAGGTTCAGGAGATCAAGACGTGAGGATGTGGTTTGTGACGTCTCGCCTTGACGGCGCGTGCGGAATGAGTCATCTAATGAAAACCTCTAAACAGAGGTCAAACCATTAGTTATCACTTACTCGCTAATCGTGCCGAGGCGATCATGGTGATTTGATTGGCTCCGAACCGAAATCACTGATCAGATTTTTAGATCTAATTGTGTTCCTAATTTTGGCTGCAACACGAAGGGCGCAGGACTAAACGACATCGAAGCGATATGATGCAAATAAGGCAGAGCATGGAATAATGAGGGTAGTTTAAACAAGAAGTGCAAGATACACCCCCACACACACACACAAGCACACATACACACACGCACACCAAGTCCCATAATCAGAGCTTTGTCTGTTAGAGGAAGGCGCCAGCCAGGAGGTCGCAAGGTCATCATACGCATGATCAGCCCGGCTCCAGCAGGTGCTAAATCTCACCCCGAAGCAGAGGCGTCAAGTGGCAGGTGGGGGTGTTAGATTGCGTTGATTTGTATCTCAGGGACGCACCTGGCGGCAGGTGATCTCGAAGTACGTTTTCGGGGGAAAGCCACATTGGAGTTTCTTACACAGTATGTCAGCAGTCATAGCAGGACCTACGGTACAGTATTATGTTACATCTGTTACCTGTGCAACTGTCAAAATATTAGAAAAATGTCATTCGCGACATGAATCAAAAGCATAAATTTGATATTTAAATCCCAACCCGACTGTCCTTTCACGAACACTCGGCTATTTGAATGCGATAGATGAAGGGTGTCAGGTTGGGACGACCACGCCCAGATCATCATCAAGTGCTACACTGTAGGATGTCTGGACTCTGGTCTCTACTTCTGTAATGCATGTACAGATGGAGACACTCCAAAGACACATCTAGATCAAATGCTAAACACAGAGGTCAAATCAGCGTGATCAGATATTATGTGGTTAAAGCCAAAGCCAGTGATTTGATATTAGCCTTAATAATGGGTGACATTTAAGGGAGTTCAAATGAAGTTGACCCACATCGTTTTACATCGTTTTCATTTTATTTTCCTTTTGACAACATGAAGATAAAACACCAATCAAAGTTCGGATTAATTTATTTTTCGAAATTCTAAAAACAATATTAGATTTTTCTCAAAACTATAAAGTAACACATACGAAATTAGGGAAATAAGTAACGACAAGTAACGGTATTGTGTCAAGCGCGTTTGCAAAACCCATCAAGCACTAGGATGAAACTGGCCAAAGCGTACCTCTGCTGCAGAGGAGAAGTTCATTTAGAGTCACCAGCCTCGGAAATCACCAATTAATGTAACAAACAGCACCTCAGATTAGAGCCGTTATGGAGGATTTACAGAGCAGAAGTAGAAGATATACACCTCAATATCAACTGTTCAAAGGAGATCAGGAACGACCATGGAATTAGAAGGTGTGTCCAGTTTTTTGACTGGTAGTGTAGATAAATAACATTTCACAATCCTGAATGATGCTTTTCCCATTACTTATATCAGAACTATTTGCTTTCAAATCATAATTTCAATATTTCTAGCCTTCATCTTTTAAAATTCAAATACCAACTTGTTTTTATTTTATCGAAATCCTTAATATATTGATAACACGATAACAATTATCAAGAACTAAAAGTAGAAAGTACATATCATTCTTTCCTTTCTGTCAAAAAAAAACAACACCACTTTTTATTTAGACCCAGTCTGCACTGAGATACCCCACGTGAACAGCCCACTCTTGTCACTTCAGTAGTTGAATCTTTCCAATAGCTCGAAATTCACGAGTTGCACCGGTAATGATTCTCGCTATGACTCAACATGTGGTCAATGCTAATTGAAATTAGACTGAAATTTTAGTCATATGGAATCTTTTATTAGTAAAATGTTTCATTTCCAGAAGCTTCTACGTTCTATAAACAAAGATGTTTGCTAGTTAGATCTTAATTATTATCACCTAGCGTACAGTATGATGCTCTCACCACCAGCCACATTCCAATGTGTTTGAAGCACCAGTTTGAACATCCTCGAACGTTACGTCTCATCAAGACGCACACTGTTTGATTGCTGACTTCAACAAAAGGCTAACGACCTTCTAGTGTCGTGTTCCTACCTGTGTGGATTTGTCTTTCATGCACGACGGGTAGAGCACAGAGGGGTCACGAGGCCACTGGCCGGTCAGGTACGGGACGGTGATGGCGCCTAGAGAGGAAGTGCGTCTGATCCACACCTGCTGGCCTTTTGACCTTTCAACTGTCAAGAGAAAAGGGAAGAGAAAGCGGTGAGAGGACGGGACAGGTGGGGGGACATGAAAGAAACGAAAGGTGTTATAAAAGAACAGCCATCGAGCAATTTCGACATTTTATGAGCCGGTCTGTATTGAAGTTGGGTCCTATTTACAACAGAACTGTTAATTGTTAAACCAACAGGTGTGAACAGATACGAGCGGGTACTTATGTTCGCACTAGCACACAGTCCAGATAACAATAGTAGATGTTTTAATTAAACAATATTCCCTATTTGCAAATCATTCCTACTGTATAGCACTCTTAATTTAAATGCATCATGCATTCAGCAAACACTTCGTCCGGCTCAGGGTCATCGCACATCCGGAGACTATCCTGGGAACTCTGAACATGTGCATAGAATGCTCCCTAAATTAGATATCATATGCCCACAAGGCTCAAGACTGAAGGTTTTTTTTATTTTTATTATTGTAAGAATGGAAGAAACTGGAAACCCCAAAGGAAACCCGCAAACCCACATCTAGTACCAACCTATATCAGGATTCACCTGGAGACCCTGCTGCTCTGAGTCGGGAGAGCTACAGTACAGTACCTGCTGCCACACCCTGAGATAACAGTATCATAAAATACGTATATGAAACATATGGGACACGGAGAGTCGATGCTATCGAGTTCTGTTTTCATCCGAGCTGTTAAACTAGAATGTAGCAACATGAGATAATATTTTAAAATACAATACCATGAGAATATTATAATGAATGATAAAAGGTTAGGCAATTAATCATTAATGCCTACCATTAAACCACTAATACCTGTTATTAATATTTAATACCTTACTTTTGCCTTGGTTCAACACAGCGTGCCGACTATACACCGAGGACGCATGTCCACCCAGTCTTGCTTATCATTTACCTTCAAGACCAGAAGGACATCTCCTCCTGAAGGCAGCCTAACATCCGATTAAAAAAGAAAAAATAC
Source organism: Clarias platycephalus (assembly GCA_030068275.1). Taxonomy (NCBI): domain Eukaryota; kingdom Metazoa; phylum Chordata; class Actinopteri; order Siluriformes; family Clariidae; genus Clarias; species Clarias platycephalus. The sequence goes on from JAQQZT010000021.1 coordinate 4,986,240, forward strand.
CCTCCTTTCAAATCCAGTGGCACAAGATGAGGAAGTGGGACAAGGCCAAACATGTTCCACAAAAACGTGGCAACACAAATGTACAATCTTTTCAACCTTTGGAAATGACAGTATTTAATATTGACACCCCCACACTCTGCGGCAATGCTAAAAATATAGGAGTGGGAACGATTCTGTCTCTCTGCAGTCTGCTTCAGGCATCTGTGTTAACAAAGCAGACAGCAAAAATGGTAACTGGTTTTATTACTAGTACACGGCCTGTCATTTCCAGGAAGAAAAAAAACTAAATAAACAAACAAAAAGAAAAAACATATGGCCTATGTTCCTCTGAGTAACAGAAAAGAAGGTGTGGCCTCTGTGATTGTCAGTTGCATTAAAGGTGAAATGACATCTGTGCCTGTGTCTCAGCTGCATCTGTGAGGCCATGGTCAAAACGTAAAAGAAGTGAATGCTACTGTATACCTGCCAGTCACATTAAAATTAAAGTGGCCGGTGTAAGTCAGTAGCATGAAAGAAGGTGTAGCCTCAGTGCCTGTCAGTCAATTGAAAGAAAATGTAGCCTTAGTGCCTGTCAGTCACTTTAAAGAAAATGTAGCCTCAGTGCCTGTCAGTCACTTGAAAGAAAATGTAGCCTTAGTGCCTGTCAGTCACTTTAAAGAAAATGTAGCCTCAGTGCCTGTCAGTCAATTTAAAGAAAAGTGTAGCCTCAGTGCCTGTCGGTCACTTGAAAGAAGGTGTAGCCTCAGTGGCTGTCGGTCACTTGAAAGAAGGTGTAGCCTCAGTGCCTGTCGGTCACTTTAAAGAAAAGTGTAGCCTCAGTGCCTGTCGGTCACTTTAAAGAAGGTGTAGCCTCTGTGCCTGTCAGTCACTTTAAAGTGACTAAAGTCACTTTAAAGACTGACAGGCCTCAATGCCTGTCAGTCACTTTAAAGAAGGTGTAGCCTCAGTGGCTGTCGGTCACTTGAAAGAAGGTGTAGCCTCAGTGGCTGTCGGTCACTTGAAAGAAGGTGTAGCCTCAGTGCCTGTCGGTCACTTTAAAGAAAAGTGTAGCCTCATTGCCTGTCGGTCACTTGAAAGAAGGTGTAGCCTCAGTTCCTGTCGGTCACTTTAAAGAAAATGTAGCCTTAGTGCCTGTCAATCACTTTAAAGAAGGTGAAGCCTCTGTGCCTGTCAGTAACTTTAAAGAAGGTGTAACCTCTGTGCCTGTCAGTCAAACAAAAGGAGGTATAGTATCCTTACCTGTCAGTAGTTAATTGAGTGTAACATTTATAAATCTCAGTCAGTAGCCTAAGTGCTTTAAGTCATGTTAAAATTGGGACCTCTGTGCCTATCAGTCACATAAAAAAATGAGCAACCCCTGTTTTAGTTTCAGGAAACAGTAAATGGCCTGTGTGTACGATGCCAGTTACAACTATGGTGGTTTAGCCACTATGCCTATTAAGCCCAAGAAATTAGGCATGTCCTCTATGCTCTATTTCCAAATAAAGAAGGTGATAAATGAGACAATTCACAGAGTCACCTCTTATTTCTATAACTGTATAAAAGTTATCATTTCTCTACAGACTTTTCCTGGAGAGCTGCCTGGCCAGCTGCTATAGCATGAGACTAAATAAAGCCTTTATTTTGACCCTCTTCATCTCGCCATGTTGGCTGGTTGAATTACATCACAGATTTCACAGTGGCTTGACACAGCAGGCTGTTTTAAACTCAATGCCGTTCTGTCTTCTCAGCATCGCACGCCCACTGCAATTATCCCATTGTTGTTACGTTTTTGGCGTGTGAACCCCATCGCTGAGTGCTCATTATACAAAATCATAGTGCAGCTGGATTCAAAGGGGACAGTGGGAGTTTTAAGGCCATCTTCTCTCTGTCTAAGAGGTGCACGCACAGATATTAGAGAGCAAGAGAGAAGCAATGGCAGGTTTTCAGTATATACCGGACAGTGACGGGTGAATGCATTTCATCGAGGTTTCCAACCTTGTTAATGGATAACATTTATTTATTCTCTATGCAAGTAGAACTTCTAAAATTCAATTCAATGTGTATAATCTAACAGTCATGCAGCCATAATTAATCTATCCTTTATTCACTACAGTACATATGCATTTCATCATCATTACATCATTTGTGTTCGATACATGCGTGTTTGAATCAGCGGTCATTTGAAAAGCAAAAGCACAACCAAAACTGAAAATAGAAAGCCACTCGCAGTCTGAAAGGTCGACCTGTGACTCTGTGACACAGCATGCAAATTAGAGTGTTGCCATGACAACGCTGAGCAACTTTAGTGGTTCGTGGTATTATTTTCGGGGATGTTTTTTTTTTCATCTTGGCTGTTATGATGAATCAGTTCTTTGTCTGAAACTCTAATTTAGCTAGCAACCCATGAATACTGCTATTTTTATATTTTTATATTTATTTTTCACAACACTGACTAGATTGAGATGCTTCACATGAGGTCAGGAATGTGTAGATATTTCAGGGGAGTATTTATGTTAGGGATCCTAAATTAACACTTTCCAAATATATTTCTGTTGGCGTTTGTTGCCCACGATATTTATGAAAAATGCTTGAAATAATGTCACGAGGATCTGTCTCCTTTTGGTGTAATGTGGGCGACAAACGTGATCGTGGCCAAGTCTTGTATAAATTCTACACTCACCCTTAGCTTCCATCCATCACCCTTACCATGCCAAAGCCTGATTTTTGCTTAAGACAGAACAGAGGTGAATAGCAAGACTGTTTTAGCTGACAGGAAGTTTACAGCTACTCAAATAACCATGGTACAACCACGGTAAGCAGAAAAGCATCTCAGAAGACCAGGTCAGCCAAGAACAAGAATCTGAGCCTAGAGTGAGGACAGGTTGAAGTCTGAACATTTTTAACTGTCGATCAATATTAGCCCACGCCCACACCATCAGTGTCTGACCAATTAGGCCATTGACTTTCTCATTCAAATCTTAGAATAATGCAGAAAATGCAACAAAAGCAAGACAACAACAATAATAATAATAATAATAATAAGCACAATAATAATAATAAAAAAAACTTTTAGCAACATAAGCGACTAGGTGTGTGTGTGTGTGTGTGTGCGTGCGTGTGTGTGTGTGTGTGTGTGTGTGTAGAGAGAGAGAGAGTTAAATATCATCTCTCACACACACACACACACACACACACACTGGCTCATTCCAGACATACAGCAATAAACACTGCCTGAAGGAGAAGTGTTGAAATTAAACTTGTGGCTCATGTTACATTTTACACACCACCTTCCAGTCAGGCTTGATTGACACCAATGTAATTTGGGGATTTCTAGTAAACCCAATTTCTAAAATTAAGCCCTGACAGTTTGTACCAAGCGTGCATGTTATCCCGTGGCTTAGTGAAAAGTGCATTACTTAGATATGTGGAACTTTTTTTTTTTTACCATCCAAATGAATAGAATGAATCATGTTTGAGGGAGAACTGTAAGCGTGTGTTAAAGTCCAACTGGTCATGAACATGAACAGCATTTGGTACCTAAGCTTTTGCTCTTGGCTCTGTTTAATTTTTTCTCCTGGTTTACTGAGAGCAGATGGAGACACGCGTCCTTGCCAAGATCCCTCGGTGGAAAGTGCACTGTCTCACATTTCTGTCGTAAGTAGGCTTGCACACACTGTAGTAGGGTTATAATGTGAGGCGGGTGACATTTAAGTAGATCCGTACCCTGGCAAACAGAAAGAGAGAGCGTGGGTGAGCGGAGTGCTAGATGGCCTTCGGCATTTGATCGCGTGGTTATTCACACCTCAAATGAAAACTACATAGATTTTTACCAGTTTAAAGGTAACAGAAACACTGTTGTGCCTATTCGTAGACAACAAAAAACGATTGTTAGATGTGGAACAGAAGACAAATGCACTTTGCTATAGGACTGTGGTTCTCAGAGCTGGATCCTGGGACCAACACTGTTTTTTTTTTCTTACATGTATTTACAGGGGTGGAAATTAGTAGCAATAATTAATTATCCATCATTATAAAAATAATGATTATATTATTGAGTTATTTTTAACAAGTTGTCTATTTTATGGGACACATTTTTAAATGATTTTTTTATGAGTTTAATGAAAATCTCAAAAACTTGTCATAATTGAAAATTCCAAGAATACAAATTTAATTATGTAAATCCAATAAATAACCAAATTTATTTATTTATTACAAATTTAAATAATGTTAACATAATAAACGTGGGTCTATTGATTCCATTTATAATTAAATCCTTGATTCTTACACATAATTACACTGCTTCAGATCATGAAGCAGGACATACAGTACATAGCATTTACCAATATATTTATTCTCTGAATGTTGCTCAAAAAAATCAACTTTTTAATGTGATGTTTTAGCAGATGTCAAGAAAGATTGCATGTGCAGTGTATAAGTTGATCAGGAAAGCAGCAAACAGTGTTACACAACATGTAGCAACTCGGTCGATGTTATGTGCTATGTGTCAGGGTGTTTCACACACCATGACAAAAAATTGAGCTGACATGCAAATGTGAGCTAGCGCACTCAAAAACGCAGGACGGGTCTTTACGGCACTCGAACCATCCGAGCCGGTTTAGGACAGTGCGACACCTACACACATCGGCCTACTGCTGCAAAATTCATTACAGTGAAAAGCAAGAGCAGCAAAAACTGGAACTTTTTTTCCCCCCAACATTTAAGAAGGACAGTAAGGTCTGAGATCAAGAATTCAACATACTGTCAGAAATGATCTCATATGTCAACAAAGTTTTCTAACCTGATCCACTGTACAACAGAATCTCTGACCATGTTTCTGGCTATACAGTTTAACAACTAAAACCAAATAAACTTAAAGAGTGATGATTATATACTGTACATGTAGGCGAATCTTCCATGTTACACACACACACACCCACCCACACCCATATTACACAACAGTATTTTAATAGTACTTCCTTTTTTTTACATTATAATCTGCCCAAACATAACACAGCAATGCAGCTAGCAAGCTAAGAATTTAGTTCAGCTAATGTCACACTTCCAGCTTTAACTATTTGTCAAGTTTGTATTTCTCTAACAAGCTTTTCAAAGGGGTTAAACTTTTCCTTGAAGCTTTTCCTTCAAGTTAAACCTAAATTTAAATTAGCTTGATAGCTAACATTTGGCTAATTGTTAAAACTCTCAGCCTAGCTAATGTTAAAAACAGTAGCTAGTATGTTTGTAGCTAACATTAAGGCAGAGACCTATATGAAATTTTACCTCAGTATAGTACCATGATAACCCAATGGTATACTGTATAGTACCATGGTATTTTTTGACAGTAACATGGTACATATTTGCTGATATGGTACATAATAATATGGGTCTACCATGATACATACTTTGCTCCAGGGTATCATAGCATGGGGCAGTGGTGGCTCAAATGGGTATGGTTTTGGGATACTGATGGGAAGGTCACAGGTTCGAACCCCAGCACCACCAAGTTGCCACCGTTGGGCCCTTGAGCAAGAGCCTTAACCCTCACCTGCTCAAAAATAAATTTAAGTCGCTCTGGATAAGGGCGTCTGCCAAATGCCATAAATGTAAATTTAATGGTACATGAAATATGTACCAGGATACTGTCAAAAATGTGTGATACATGTTTATGTACCTTAATGATAATATTTATTATAGTATGGTCCCATTGTATGTATGTAGCATTAATTAAATACCACAGTCTATGTTGAAACTCTCTTGATGGTGTTGCCTGTACTAGACCATACACCACTCCGGCCGGGCAAAATCGTACTGTGGTAACAACATAAGACCGTATAGAGTACCAGGGCAGGTACTATGGGACATCACTGGTTCTATGGTGAGTACCCAATAAGTACCATGGTATTCACCAACGTACAGTGGGACACCGACCCGCTGGTACCCATAGTACCTGCTCTGTTACTCTATAAGGTCTAATGCTGTTACCACAGTGGTACTATGGTGAGTACTAATGTACTTGAAAACCATATTACTGTACTTACTGAGTACACACCACAGTACCAATGTGGAACCCACTGAAGTGCCACTCTATAAAGTCTTATGGTACTAATGTCTGAAGTGCCATGGTAATACCATGGCATACTGTACTGTATATTATGGTATATACTATAGTTAACCAGACACTGAGAGACAAAGAGAGAAAAAGAGAGCGATTCTAATAACTAATTTGAATGCAAAAAGTATACACTCATATTTTTACCCTGATGAAAAAAACAAACAAACAAAAAAAAACTCATTAGCATCTAATAGATTCGGTTTGGTACGTGAAATGAATCAGTGACATCAAATGGCTGCATCTAATGCAGCTCTGCAGCTATTTTAAAACCTGAAAGCCGGAGTGAACACTGTTATTACATGCTAAGTAGGACTATCACTTAAGAGATACACAAAGCCTAAAAGTGGAAGTTCACCAAAAAGAAAAGAAAAAAAAATCACAAATACATTCATTTCACCATTCAGCCTCATGCCAACACCAACAGCTTGTTATGACTGTCAACTCAGTGTTCGCGGAAGGCCTGAGCGCTCGCCGCCGCGTGATAATTAGGCCACGCAGCAAACAACAGCCATGGCAACAAACAGTGTGCTCCCAGCCTTCGCTGTAAAGCCGTGTCAACACTTCTGATAAACTCTACACAATGCAGCTAATCTCGGCACACAGCCTGACGCGGGTCATCACGCGTCCAGCACTGACAGGTTTATGAGCTTTAGGTTACTCTGAGCATGTGTGTACTCCCGCTGCAGGTTCACGTAAGGAGAAAGTGTGTCACAGAAGACCGCGAACTGTATACAGTATATACACGAGGAGCGTTCAAGTCAAACTGGGACTGGTGATGACATTTCGAATGCGTAAAGCCATATGACACTTACAGAAGACTTTATGCAGAGGGATTAGACTCTTAGCCGCAGCAATAACATTTCAATTGTCGTACAGTCCTGACCTCCCTTCAAGCCATTTCCACATACTTGGGCCATTAAAGGTGTTCCTGGGAGGCCAGCGTGTCAGACATGAAGCAAGCAGTCTGATGAGAAAACCTTTTATCTTGATCGTGTCCAAGCACTAGTGAAACACTGGGATAAGTGCATTAGTGTAGCAGCGGATTATGATATAGAGAAAGGGAGTTTTTATTCTTATAACTGTGTTCTGTTTTTCTGCACAATCAAAAGTCCCAGTTTGATTTGAATGTCTCTCATATATATAATAATACCCTTATGCACAAATGAGCTCAAAAGGCTCAAAAGTGGAAGAAATCGATTCTCCTGCACAGACCCCAGACCTCAACCCAACTAGTCACCTTAAGCACAAACTAGAAGACCAACTGCTCCCCCAGTCCTCCTCATCCAACATCTACACCCAAGCTCACTAATGCTCTTGTAGTAGAGTGAACACAAATCCTTAGTCACGCCACAAAATCTAGTGGAACGCCTTTATAGGCTTGGAAAAGTAGGGTTGATTAAAACAGTAAGGGGTGAATAAATCTGTAATGGGATGGTCAACAGGCAAATGGGTGTGATGGTCAGGTGTCCACATAGTACATATGGAGTTAACATTAAGAAAGAGATATAAGAAAAACTTACATACAGTACACGTCGTTATCGTTCAACTATCATTCAACATACTGGAGTTTACCGCAGTTGATCATTGAATGATACTAAAGACCAACACCCAAAACATTTCTGAACTGTTACTTTGACGTGGGTCTGACACCTGACGCAGCAGATATAGCAGCTGTAGATGTTAACCAGCATTGTGAGATCCAAGCCCATATGTGGTCGGCTGTGAATACTTCATCGAGTGAAAATATTGGGCACTGTGTACTTGTGAATCGTTTCAATATGACCGTTTCGTGTGAGCTGGGTGAAACAAGGTCCTGTGTAATTTTAAACATGCATTTTAGAAGATGAAGATCTTTGTAATTTCTCAGTAATATGACACATTTTTAAAAAAATTCTTATTCACCTTAAGAAAAAGGAAAAAGGCAATGACTGAGCCCTAAAGGCAAATTAATAAATAAAATAAATAGCTAGTTATAGAATATATAAATATATTAAATATAAAGTAACAAGTTTCACTGCTGTTCAATAACATAAAAAAGGTTTAAAAATTTATTATAACCGGATAAAAAGCATGACAATAAAAATAAAAAAAAGTTGTAATTACTGAAAAACTGCTTCGATATAAGTGGAATAAAACACTTAGTGACATTGTGTTATAGGAAACTATTCATCTTTACAGCGTAATCATCTCTACGAGTCTTAAAAGCAATTTTACAGTAAAAGTATTTTCCGAATAGACAAAACAAATACTGCCTTCTTTTAGCTACCAAACTTTAGCTGACAATTCATTGATTAGACACCGTGGGTGTAACTATCTTTTCTTTTGAGTCCATCAGCATAATAAAACTCTCACATAGGCCTTTTTTATGGCTTTATTTTACAGCTTATGTACTAGTACTATGATCAAAACCATAACAAGGTATTACACATTATGTACTTAAAGTAAGAACACCAGTGTCTACTAAAAATTGTTAACAATGTATCACTTTTAAGACACATATTTGGTTCATTTAATACTATAAGCATGTAATAATACTATAAGCATCACAGCTTTGTACACAAAGTGCGAGAAAGAAGTGTGCTTGCATATTCAGCTAATTTATGAAATATTTCATGAATATAAAAATATTATATTTTAAGTTTCTTTTTATGTGCATTTTTATTCAGAATAAAAAGTCTTATAAGTGATAATAAATAGTTAGCAATTTTCAATATGCACTGGTGTTGTTCTTTTATAATACCTTGTTATAGCTTCGATCATACTAGTACAGGTACATGTTGAAAATGAAGGCGTAAAAAAAGCCTATGTGAGAGTTTTATTATGCTCACGACTTCTAATTCTGTGTACACGCCCATCTTTGGCAGACGCTAATGAATATAAATGAGTATGCAAATTCACAGGTCATGTGACAAGGTCAAACAAGATATCGGAAACAAGTGAAGATTTTTCTTTCTGTAAAAAGCTTGCATTTTGCTTAGTTAGCTCTGTTACTTTAAAGAAAATTATAATGAGGTCTCAGGTCACGTGATCTCAGCGCCATGAAACGGAGGTTGGGCCTAATTAGCATACTAAAAGAACAGGCTGCACAAAACAGTTTTAAAAAATTAGATATATGTGCAAGGTCAAGACAATAACATTAGGACTCCTCGGTTTTTTATGAATACTCTTCTTATTTATTGCGTACTTGCATAATCGAAATCAATCTTTATTAAAACTAAATGTTCAATTTAAAACAACTATCATAAACATTCCCTATCCCCCCGCCGCATAACAGATGGGAAACAACCTGTCAGATTGAGGTTAGAGATTACCTCACGAATAACCTAGTTAAAATTCTGCAATAAGAGGTGAGTAAAGGTGGATAGACGCTTATGTCATGGTATAATACACTTACACCTTTTTTTTTCAGTCAGCAGAAGCTTTTATCCACTGGACACAGGATACCACCTAATGATTCAGCTAATATGATGGTAGTAGTGAGTGGGATCTGAACTCATAATCTCCAGAGCACTGGCTCGGAATCTTAACTGTAACCTCTGTCTGGAGTGGGTGTGATAACAGCTCGGTACAGAATCACGCTGCAGTCGCCTCGCACACCCAGCGCCGGTAGCGCACAGATAAAGAGAACTATCGCTACACTCGAGCTCCACCAGTGAATCAGCACGTAGCTACATCCCATTAGTGCAAACAGAAGACATGCAGCGCATAAGAACTACATACCGTTCAGGAACTAGGCATGACTGCAGATTAGCAGGACCGGTCTATATTTTTAATCATACAATTATCCAAATACAATCATTTAAAGTGGATAAAACAGAAAACACCAATGACAATGACAAACTAATGCACTAAACTAACGGAGGTGTATAACAAATACACTATATGGACAAAAGTATTTGGCCAATATTTTAAGACATCTTAGAAAATGCTATACTTCCAACAGTTTGATGAAGGCCCTTTTCTATCCCAACATGACTCTGCCCCAGTGCACAAAGTAAAAACTATAAAGATGGCTTCATGAATTCGGTGTGGCTGGAAGAACTTGACTGGCCCTAATACCGAGCCCTGACCTCAACCCCTTCGAGCACCTTTGGAATGAACTGGAACTGAGATTGCAAAAAAAGCCAGGCCTTCTCGTCCATCATCAGTGTCTGACCTCATAAATGCTCTACGGAATGAATGGGTATGGATTCCCACAGGAACACTCCAAAATCTTGTGGATGGGCTTTCAAGAAGAGTGGAAGCTGTTATAGCTGCAAAATGGAGACCAACTCCATATTGTATAAGTATATGCACAGTGTCTGGATACAATGTCATTGCAGGTTTGGCCAAATAGTTTTGTCCATGTAGTGTATATCGTATCTTGATATGTGAAAATATTTCTATAATAAGCAATATACTATATACAGTACGTATATCACAATGTTTAAGTGTTTAATAGTCCAGCAGCAAAATAGCAGCATGACATAAATAAATAAATAAATAAATAAAATAAACCTGATGGAGTGGGCAAGAATATCACTTACCTCAAAAAAAATAAAGCATTTAGAAATTTTATAACAGGATATGTCAATACCGATGATATCTCATCAAACTGTACTGTGGTATAAGATCTACATTACATCATCATATTACCCAGCCTTACACTAACCTAAAACGGCATTGATATTTATGAGTAACTTTCATTTTTAATATTCAGTGTATAATATTAAAGTTCATTCATCAAGTCGCACTATGACGTGACAGTTTTGCTATTTGTCACGCATTGCTTTTATTTTTATACCTTAGCCTTCATGTTGTAGTGAAATCATCGGTTGACTTGTTTGGTATAAACACCTAAACACCTTTCTTTGGTTGTATTATTGATATTCTCTACATTACCCACAATGCTATTCGACTAATGATAGCGCCTGTAGGATTTAACGCTACACGATACAGCAGCGCTTTGGTTCTTCAGTCTTTCCGGCTCTCTCATCTCCTCATCCAACACACCAGCTTTCAAATCTTCATGACGTACTGTACAACTTACTGTTTTTTTTTTTTTTGCTAATTCAATCGTTTCTGCCCAAAAGCATCTTGAATCCATTTTAGAAAAGCCGACACAACAGCTAAGCATGATAATGCACCAGGGCTAATCAATTACACCCTATTAGCTTCACCATGGTTGTGGTGCTTATTGATTCTGTCCTTATTATCCAGCAGGCCCGCACATGTGAAAACGATATTACGAGTGCGCGTGGAGCGATCAGTCGGTCGGCTAAAGGGATCAGGCAAAGCAGAGCTGCTGCAGGATTTATAGTCTAATGACCTCACTCAAGTCTCTGGGAAAATCACTGTACAAGCGCGCGAGTAGCATTAGCGGCCGGCGTGGAGAGAAGCCGTGATATGGCGTGAATGTCAGTCCTACATGGCAGATTAGTGGGAATTTATTGTGTATTGTTTAGTGCTTGGTGTTTACTCTTTGGTGATTAAAGTTCAATATTTTGTGTTTAATGTTTGGTATTTGATGATAAATGTGTTTACTCACTTAGTGTTTAAGTGCATGGTGTTTAAAGCTCAATGTTTATGGTTTAGAGCTTAATGTTAAGCATAAAAAATGCTTTGTTTTGTATTTAGTGTTTAGGGTTTAGTATTTGTTTTTAATGTTTAGTCCTTAGTGCTTGTTGTTTACTATGTAATGTTTAGGGTTTATGAGTTGAGTGTTTAACGTTTGGTGATTAGTGTTTATATACAGTATTTAATGTTAAGTGTTTAGTGCTTAGGGTTTATATACAGTGTTTAATGTTAAGTGTTTAGTGCTTAGTGTTTATATACTGTATATAGTGTTTCATGTTAAGTGTTTAGTGCTTAGTGTTTATATACTGTATATAGTGTTTAATGTTAAGTGTTTAGTGCTTAGTGCTTATATACAGTGTTTAATGTTAAGTGTTTAGTGCTTAGGGTTTATATACAGTGTTTAATGTTAAGTGTTTAGTGCTTAGTGTTTAATGTTAAGTGTTTAGCGCTTAGTGTTTAATGTTAAGTGTTTAGCGCTTAGTGTTTATATACAGTG
>JAQQZT010000021.1:5003625-5018438 GCA_030068275.1 Clarias platycephalus
CAGTCCGCGGAGCCGTGGTGGCCGCTTCCGTGTGCAGGCGCGCGCGGCGTCACTCCGGCTCCTACGACGACTCGCGTCGGGCTCGCGGCGGCGGCGGCACCGGGCGCTCTCGGTGCTGCGACGTCGCCCCCGGCTGACGCACACGATGAGGAGGAGGAAGAAGACGAACAGGAGGAGGAGGCGGAGGAGGAGGAGGGAGAGGAGCGGCGGCTCCCGCGCAGCAGCTGGTACGGCACTGTGGCACGGACTGGCTGCAGCAACCGCCTCGCCCCGTTAACCACTGAGGATGAGGATGAGGAAGAGGATGATGATGATGATGATGACGACGATGAAGTGATGGTGGGGGATCCCGTGCTGCCCTTAGCCCTCTGCTGCTGAAGATGGCTCGAGCTGCATGATGATGGTGATGGTGATGATGATGAAGATGACATGATTTGATCCTGAAGGGGTCCAAAAAACAAACAAACAAACAACAACAACAACAAAACAAAAAAAATATTCAAAGCTTGCTTTTTGCAACTTGTATCTACACTTGATATATAAAGTGCGTGCTGGGTAATTAATTAATTAAAGATACCTGTGAGATATTCAAAGTGCAACAACAAACTATATAAAGCTAAGATGCCTGCGAGATATTAGAAGTGCAACAATGCAACAATGAAGAATATAAAGCAAAGATATAAGTATATACAGTATATAAATGAAAGAGCCATGTTAACAGTGCAACAATGCAGTATATACAGTATATAAAGCACAGATACCTGAGAGCTATTCAACGTGCAATAATAAGGTATAAAAAATTTAAGACACCTGAGAGATATATTTTTTTAAAAGTGCAAAACTTCCGAACACATATAAATGATATATTTTTGTTACGCTTAAGTTAGCTATTTCCCCCTCATATGCGTGTTTTTACTCAGTTTCCTCTTTCTTATTCTTCATTCTTCACTGCCAGCTCCAATGAAAAGAAAAACAAAAAGTTGCAAAAAAAAAAAAAAAAAAGTAATAGAATTATACTGATCCTAAAGTTGTTGGTGCGAGATACATGAAACAAACAAAAAAATTAAAGGTACAAAAGAAAAGAAAAGAAAATATCTCTCAGGGTCGACTTGCTTGCAGCATTTAAGTTGCTGCAAGTGACAGAAACTATAGCGGCAACTACAAACAGAGCTTGCGAGCCGGTGGGCGGGGCGCCGCCATATAAGGAGCGAACGGGCGTTGCTATATAGAGAGCGCGAGTGGGCGGGGCATTTAATTATCAAATGAAGGTCACAGCTACACATCATTTCCTTAACTTTAATTTAGCAACCGAGGAGGTTTTGTGCGTGTGTGTGTGATTGCAGTAGAGTTTACATCTTGGGTTTCCTGCACTTTTCAGTCAGTGAGTCAAATCTAAGAATGTAAGAGACAGTTCTTTTGCTTTTCAAATGGATCACTGGCATTTAAAATCAATCGATCAAATCAATCAATTAATTAATTAATAAATAAATAAATAAATTAATTAAAACATATTAGTAAAAATCCATGCATTAATGTTATTGTGCTTGCTTAAAAATATTCATCATTTATCCTGATAACTGTTAGAAAAGCATTTTGGTTCCATTGCAGGGCAAAAATAATGGCATTGCGTACATGTACAAAAATGCACAAGCGTTTGTGATCACTGTAGTTTGATTCTCTAGAATAACTATAGATGTAAATATTTGCAGATTAGTGACTTGTACTTTGTTTATTTGCTTGTGTGCACTCTGTGCTATTTTTTCAAACCTCAATTTGAAAAATCAATCCTCAAGGTCAGTCTAGTGAACAGTTTTAAACAAAGTCAACTAAACACACACACAGCTGTTCAGAATTTTCTTGGAAATAACAAATTAAAAAATTCTTCAAAATTTCTGTATGAGCAAAAAGTTCCAGTTTGTCTCAGTTTCTGGTACTGATTTGGCCTTTTGAGTGAAACTATACAGTATTCCCTTTACCACACTATACATTACACCATTTGCCATCTTTTACTTTACTGTACCGTACTATAAACGTCTTTCATTGCCCGACGTGTTCACAGTGTAAAGAGAGACCAGTGAGCACATATTTGTTTTAAAGATGTTTAGGTGGCGCAACATTATTATCAGTTTTATCAGTTGACTGCAGAGAAAATTTGGCTCGTGTGAACATCTTTATCAGTATCAGTGAGAAACGAGGTGGAGAAACACACACACACACACCCACACACAAATCAAACAATGAAGACCAACCCGTAAGACGATTCCACAACATACGAAACACCAAAACATCTTTATTCAAAGAGCGTTAAATACAGAATCATTGGCACTCTCTGAAAATCAAAAATGAAAATAACCGAGAGAAACATGCACACATTTTCAACCTGCATCGTTTTCCATTTTAATGGAAAAACAAACAAAACAAAACAAAGAAAACCTTTACATTTTCCTCTAAACCTGAACATAGTCGATGAGACATATTTCAAATGTCTGAGGTTTGCTTCTTTTGTTTAGCGGAGGCTAATACAGGCAACAAGTAATGTGAAGCTTAGCCACCATTTTGGCATGATGTCTAAATCGTTGATTTGTTCAGTATTTAAGAGGAAATTCAAAGATTTAAACACACACACCACAAAAAGAAGAAGCTGGAATTAATTTCTATTACATTACTTTGTCGTAACACAAAACTTTAGGGACATTGAAATGAACGCCAATTTAGTGTGCTAGCTAAATTAGCCTTGTACCTTTAGCATAAAAAAGCAAACTATACTGTAGTTATTAGGCTATAGTTTCATTCGGCTAGATGAAAAACTTATCATTCAGGTGAAAAAAAAAGCTTTTCTTTTTAAAAAGGTCAAACACAACAATCAAGACTCGGATTCTAACAGCTATTACACTTTATGCATCGTCGCCAAACAAAGAAACAAATGGTTTGGAGGATTTATCAGGGATTTATAGCCATCTTTCTTTCTTTTTTAAACCACAAAGGCAAAGGTGCAGATAAATAATGATAATAAAATTAAAAAAACACCACAAACGAAACCAAAACCAGTAATCAATGACACAATTATCTTTGTCATGTTCTAGATCTTTCTAGAAGTGCAGCATAGAAATAGCAGCAGGTGTTTCAATAAAATTCTGTTCAGAAATGTGTATATGCATGTGTGTATGTATATAAAGCTACAAAAAAAAAGTGATCAATAATAAAAATAAAAAAACAACCCTTTTGTAAAATTTCTAACACAACCTGCTCCAGTGGGCCTCCACAATTCAGAGTCACACCACACGATGACATGGCGTTTTTTTTATTTTATTCGGAATTTAACATTAAACATGATGTCATGCCTTAATATGGATTTTCCAAATACATCTTCAACTGTTACAATTAACTTAACAGGATTACGAGTGAAAAAGAGCATTAAATAAGATGAAAACATGCAAACTTCTGTGAGACGAAAAATGAAAAAGAGGTGAAGACAAGAGATCGGATCGAACGCATGCTACAGTATGATGTGTATGAAAAAACAGTGGCGGTTTTTCTTTAAATGATAGAAAAACAGGCAAGTATAGATTGTGATCTCACTTCGTTTAATTCACTAAAATACCGCTCCGTCCTGAGAAACACACCGGCACCGCTGTAATACCGGTAACCGCTTGGCCGTCTCGTGTTCCTGACATGTAAACCCTGAATCTTTAAAAATATGAGTTTTTTTTAGGTCACATGTCGCACAGCACCGAGTTCTCCAGAGAGAAGTCGTAGCAGAAGCTGGCCAGGTTCTCGTTGATGTCTCGGGGCAGGTTGATGTCGGGCAGCCGGGACATGCCGGCCTGCATGGCGAGGACGTGGGGCGCTAAGGTGAAGGGGATGTCTCCGAGAAGCTCCGTGTGACCTGGGACGGTGTCCGTGACCTCCGGTTCTGCGGAGGGTACCGAGGTAGTGGATGTCGGAGGAGACGGGACGGCTTGTGTAGTTTGGAGCGGCGCTGGATTGTAGGGCTGAGAAAACAAACAGGGAAATGTTACAACTGGGAAAGTTTATGTAATATATTTCGGTTTAATGCTCATGGAAGACGGTTGACCATAGTGTATGCGAACAACAAAATCCTAACATATTTATTTTAAGACACTAAGCATATAGAGACAACATTTTTTTTTTCCCCCTGGTAAGGAACCGGTCACTGTTACCACAGTCTCAACATGTTTTGTTCCACTTCCCTTCAAATAAACAATGGCGTGCCGTAAAATTTATCCAGATTTGGCCACATTTAATGCATTTAACATTAAAACAAAAGTTTGGGAGCACCAATTAGCTCTTAATCTGCATGTCTTTTGACTGTGGGAGGAAACCCGGAACAACCCGGAGGAAACCCATCAAGCACAGGAAGAACATGCACCACTCCATGTACACAGACCCGAGGCGGGAATCGAACGCGGATCCTGGAGGTGCGAGGCGACAGTGCTGACCAATAAGCCACCGCCTTTGATTTAACTATTAAATAATTTACAATATCTCTATCATTCCGCCACATTATTGTACACACTGTTCCAACATACATCAACAGAAAAACTAATAAAAACTGCCCAAAAACCCATTGTATCTGGGAGATCTGTTCGTTTTTGTTAAATCTTCCAGGGCAGGTGGCCAGTTAAACTGGCTCTGTTCCAGTACTTTATTAAACATTCCCTCATCCACGTCCCTTCATCATTCCAGTGTTTTATTAACTTAAGTGGAAGTAGATGAGTTCTTGGAGGCTGGAGGGATCGTCAACATGGCCGTAACACATATCAGAAGGTTCTGTGCTCATCATTTTCATTTCATTTTTTTTTTCCCTTGCAGAATTGGGAAAAAGGGAAAATAACACTGATTAATGATACTGAAAGTATACCATTAATGACTGATCATCTACATGCACATCCATTAATTTTCACAGTTAACATGTTGGCTATTAGGGTTTTGTAGGGTTTTGTAAGTTAATATAGTAAATGCGTTTAAAATATGAATTATTGAACGTTTGGGAAAACGCCTGTATGGTCTGGAATTTAATGAACTTTGCGCTTGTTTGTGTTTGGATGAGCCTCTTGTCACTTATTTATAGACACTCCCAAATAACTTCAGATAACTTCTCTCAAGTGAGCGAAAATAAAACACTCAAGTGTACTTCATTGAAAACTCAAGGGCATTGGAGGCTTAGTGGTAGGCTAAGCCACCAATGCCCTTGCCAGCCCAGCCGCGGGGCACCATCCATCCCAGTTTCAACGCCAAATAAAAATGGGATGGTTGTGTTCAGGAAAGGCATGTAGTTTAAAACAATGTGTCAAAAATCCACAAAGGTGAAAATCCGTTACTTTTCCAAGGTTCCTGGTGAAAGTGATGAGGAGGAATGATCTCTTGTTTATCTGAGAATTGTACTTGTACTATACGGGCTTTGCTCACTCTAGTGGATCTAGCGTCATTTTGAAGCCACCTCGTTAATCAGAGCCCTGATCCTAACATGTTTTTAACAAGATCACCCGTCACCAAAAAGAGCGATGATGGTTTCCCACGGATTTGCAGCGACTACGCTTTAGTTATCGTCCTGTAGCGCGGACATAACCTGTACATTTGAGTCTAAAGCCATCTTGCCATACTGTAGTGCTCAGTGCCCAAAATCCACAGGTCCCAACCTGGAGTTCACATCCCCATCAAGAGGACAACAAAGATCACAAGGCATGCACACGCGTCAGAATTAGATTTGCACATTAAATCTTGACCCCTCTCATTTATTCACGTTTTTGCTTGCAAAGAGTCAGACGTTCTTGTATTTTTATTTGTAGTGTTGAGGAATAGTTTCTCCAGGCTTCCTGAAGTACTTTTGTCTCAGTCTGTTTAGTAGCTGAATAATGTTTTTTGTTTGTTAAGCCAGTGACGTATGAATCATTCAAGCATAAACAAACATCTAACTTAAGGCATGAATCAGTGAGAAACAGGTGCAGATGATGACAGATGATCAGGCTGGTGGTTAGTATACTGGTGATGCTGAGTGTTTGGAACAGACGAGAGGGGAAATGAGGTCGCTGCTGAGGTTGAGACATAAATCAAGTTAAAAAAAATAATTTAAAAAACTTTGCTGTATAACAATTGTTCGCGGTTCTTTAAGTTAATCTACATAATTTTATAATATTTAATAAGAAGACTTCGGGGCCGGGGTGACAAGACCTTTGCACGGTACTGTATATGAAAGAATCATGGAAGCTCTATTTAATCTATGATGAATAGCGTGACTTATAAAATGTAGGAGTCTCCAGTGTAAGTGTTTTTTTTTTAGGGCTTTAATTAAGTTGTGCACCGTGTGAACGCCTTCAGAACTTTGCGCTTTCCCAGTAACGACTTTATTAAATACAAGAGAAATAAAAGAGAAGTTGGTGAAGAACCGACTGCTAAGTGTTTATTGCTGCTAAGTGGAAACGGGAACTAACGTGCTTTGCAGGTGTTCCACTTATAAACAGATGAGACGACGACCTGCCCTTTGATAATATATTTTAAACAATAAAACAATAATATTAATTATTTCATTGTTGCGAACAGCTGAGGTATGAGAGGAATAAAATGGTGTATTTTGTGTTATGTACGTCACACCGTTTTGCCAATGGTTCATTTCTTAAAACCCCAAGTGGATTAAAAAAAAAAAAACAACAACAAAAAAAACAAAAAAAACATAAGAATAAAAAAAAAATTGAGGAGTGTTTGTCACTTTATTTTATGGGGATGAAAAGAAAATATACAGTATATCGCATGAACATTCGCAAAATGCTTTCAAATCAATCAGGCAGATAAAAACAACTTAATAAATGTAGAATGCAACAAATTAAATTTTTTATTTTTTATTTTTATCAAGTAAGAGTAATATAAAATAATATTCATATTATTAATAGCAATAAAATAAATGTTTTATAGAATTGAAATAAACCTGAATTCACCTGAAAGGATTTATCAGCTCTCAGAATGAGTGGGTGAGATTATCACCTTTTTAAAAAAATTTTTAAACCTTCCTGTGGCATAAACAATCTGTTCTGGTGAGTGCCATGCTGCCAAGCAACCACACACTCTTCAGCCTCAGCTTGCCCCTTACACACACACACACACACACATCTGCTCTGCAGCATCTTGGCTGCCATTACAACCTTATAATTTGCACAATACAGACAAAACCCCGCTGCAGTATAGTAAAAAAAAAAAAAATCACAAAGCATGTGACTGGCTCTTTTGCATCAGCCATATGGCCTTGGGCACGGCGCGAAGAGAAAACGGTGCCATGTGCCTCCCACTGATTTCGGGTCTGTAACCGGGAACCTGCTACCCACGCAACAGAACCAGCCTTGCCTTTTTCTTTCCTCTCTTTCATTTTCAGGAAGCGCGCTTCATCCAGTGCGAGTACAGACCTGAGCTGGGTGACGTCACACCCAGCTCTCAAGATCATCTTCATTTAAATAATCGGTTTAAGAGACATATGTGGCACTCGGAGGCAGGTTGTATACGGCTAGATTCCTTTTTAAAAAAATAATTCTTTCAAAAAAACTGTCAAAATCAGCTTGATTGCGAGATTAAAAAATTAACCAAACATAAGTTTGAACATCAGCTGAAAATGAGAACTTTGAGATGTAAGACAGAATGCTCACTTGTTACACTCATAACATCTTGATGAATGAACCGAGTTTATTGGTTTATAACAGTGGATAATTGCATATAAGCTCAGTTCGGGATGTCATATAATAAGTTTAACAGCTTTCCGACAGCGTGATCCGAGTCGGGGCGAGTGAGAAACTTCACTGGACTTCAGTAATAAATCTAGGGGTAATAAATTTTTGCACTGCGGTTCACAGAGAAACAATACGACGGAGAATTAGGGCCAATATGAGATAAAAAAAAATAAAAAAAGAGAGAGAGTTGGAGGGGCGGAGAATTTCCGAGTTTAAAACTCAGAAGTTTGAAGTTGTAAGTCGAAAGTTTCGAGATAATAAAAAACTTTTTAAAACTCAAAAATCTGTTGGGGGGGGGGGGGGGGGGGTTTTCTAACAACGAACGAAATTGCATATACACTTTAGACGTGACTTGTTTTGCATTATACCTTAAGTGGAAGATCTAATCAAACTTTTACCTTGGATTTAGCAACAAGGAAATAATTGTTATTTTAGCCCAGAATCACCAGATCATCATAAGCATTCAGACTTTAAGGAGACACTCCTGTAAGCTGAGCCTATTTAGAAGAAAACACCATACTGACTTGGATGAGGTGATTGCCTTTGTTTATCAGGAACTACAACGCCATGGACAGATTCAAGGTTATCTACGATGGAGTATTAAGGCCAATAGTAATCAGCCACAACCTTGGGGTCATTATTTGTTGTATAAGCTTCCATCCATTCAACAAAAACGATTGAAACAATATGTCATAAGATTCCATGTCCCAAAGAGCATTAGACCCTTTTGTATTGTAGACGTTGCGCTCTGCGAAGGTCCACACCATGAGGATTGATCAATTTAATTTAATGACATGTATGGACCACAAATCCCTTTGTATTGCGTGTTGATGTAACCAGTGATAACCTTCTGTCCATTGCGTTGTAGTTCATGATAAACAAAGGCAGTCAAGTCATCCAAGTCAGTATAGTATTTTCTTCTAAACACTTGCATATGCGGGTTCCTTCCCTGATAGAAAAATTCTACACAGATTTTTGAGTTTTCATCTCGGAAATTACGACTTACAATTTGAATCTTCTGAGTTTTAAACTCGGAAATTCCGTGCCCCTCCCCCTTTTTAATCCCTTTATAAAAAAAAAAGTTTTTATCTCATATTGGCTCTAATTGTCCACCGTAGAAAGAGGACGTTTCATTATCGCTGTAGACAAAGTGCTTCTAAGCTGTTGGAGGTGAAACCAACAAATTTAAATAGTAATTAGTCATTTTATTTCCTCGATAACACTCGCTCACTCTTCACTCCTGGTGTTTTCGCTGTGGTTGGATTTGATTGGGCGCTGGAAGTTTAATACACTATGTGGACAAACCTGTTATTTATTGAATTCAGGTGTTTTCAATTCCCACAGAAACACTCTAAAGAAACACACAAAATCTTTTAGACAGCCTTCCAAGAAGATTGGAGAACCAAAACCAACTAGAAGACCAAATCCATATTGAAGCATATGTAGTCCCCGACTTGCAAACATTCGAGTTATGAATTTCTACAAACCGGGGCTCTACGAGCATTCGTAGATGCGAACAAATCACGGAAGTGCAAGAAATAGACACTGCAGTGCACCAGATACAGATGGCTGTTCTGTGAAACTGTCCTGATGGTGAATAATCCTAATTTCTTTAGGAAAACAGAGTTCACAGTCCAACACAGTGGAAAACAGCTCTGAGAAAACACATTCACATTGTGAGATTAAGTCATCCTTAGGTGCAGTTACATTGTTTGGGGGGGGAAAGAGGACAGAGATTAAGTCAAGTGGATTGGTATGCCTTACATTGTACAGTATTTGTGTCAAAGGCGTATAAGACTCACTTTGTCTGACTTGAGAACAAATCCGACTTACGAACATGCTCCCGGAACGGAACTCGTTCTTAAGTCGGGGACGACCTGTATATGTAATCGGATACAATGTCATTGCAGGTTTGGCCAAATACTTTTGTCCATTTAGTGTGTGTTCGGTAGGTTCCACAATATAATAACAAATTATATTACACTTGCTTTCTTTATGTGTAGAAAGGATGTTTTTAGTTTTGAATGTAATTTTAACATAATATTGTTTAATGTACTCTATCTGTCCACAAAATCTCTAAACATACAGTACTGAGCAAAAGTCTTAGGCACATTCAAATAAATGCTGTGGAGCAGGAATGTCTTTTTAAAAAAAAGGGAAAAACAAAAAATAACTTTAAAGCCGAGTAAACAGTAAGTAATGAAGTCGGTATTTGGTGTGACATCGTTTTGAGGACTTTAGACTCAGGTACAGTTTGTGCAGTTTTATAAGGAACTTAGCTACTAAGTTTTACTGAGCATCCTGCAGGATCAGCCACAGTTCTGCTGAGGACTGTCGCACCTGCTTTTTTTTTTGCATGCATCTATTTCGCTTTGGCTTTTTTGTTTGAAAAGTATACACTTGTATAATTATTTTCTGGCATACATATATTTTACTGTAACTTTAAAATTAGGATTAGTCTAGTTAGACAATGATTTTGTACTAACTCAATAACAAAGTTCTAAAATAATAATAATAAAAAAAAAATTCATAGGAATGTTTGTGGCACAAAAGAGACAAGGCTTTTGCACAGTGCTATAAATATAAATGCTAATGTGCCAGCTAGCATATAACATAAAGCACGCACATAAGTACGCAAACAATGGCAGATCGAGTTTCAGCAGGTGTTAGCTGAAGAATGAAAGAGGGAGGGCTTTTTCCGGTTTGTCTATGAAGCTTAAAACCCTTCACGTCGACAAATAAAATGCTAAATTCTATTTAATTTTTTTTTACATTTTTGATAAAACTGCAATATCACATTTTTTACTTTCTGTTTTATAACCTAGTACTAAGACTAATAGCTAATGTTTTTACCCTTGTGTAGAACAAAATACATTATTATCCTGATACAATTCATATACAAACCTAAACATATGCAAACAGCTCACCTTAGATGGCTGTACGATGACATTGGTGGTTAAATGTGGTGTTGTGCTCCTGGACTGGCGTCTTTCCCTCTGTTCCTCCCCCGTCTCTCCTGGAGAACAAAAGACGGTGAGAAAGTCCTATATGCAAAACCCACACAAATCAAGTAGGTGCTTGTGCTGTGTCAGAGTGAAGGAGGAGAGCGCTATCCGCCCGCTTCTGCATATGTGAGCTCACAGACTTAAATGCAGAGAAGGGAAGCTAATCAGCCAAGAGAGGTGATGTCCAATTTTGCTCTCCTAGACATGAAGATTCATGGACATGGATGGCTATGACAACATAAAAACCGAATGCTTTTCTGTTCTGACATCCGGCTACGACTTCATTATAAAAATATTTTATCTCTTTGCCTTCATCCTTGATTTTTTTAACTATGAAAAAAAGCAAAGAAGAAGACATCAAAGATGATGTTTCAAAGAACATGAAAGTTATTGAGTTTGTAGTACAGGTAATGCTTTACATGCATGCTGGGGTCATGTGACCTACAAACCCTAAAACAAGCTCATATAATAAGGAACAAATTGATAAATACAGGTAGTCCCCGACATACGAACACTCGAGTTACGAATTTCCGCAGATATGAAAGAACCGCGGTTCAGTCACGGGAAGTATCTCACATGTATTGTACAAAAAATAGACACTGCAGTGCGTCAGACACCAGTATTTATAATTATATACAATATTTTGAGTGCGTAAGTGAATGTATACAATGTTCAAAGTTCAGTATTTTATATGTGTGTGTGTGCGGGAGAAATGAGTCTGCCTCACCGGTTTTAATGAATCAGTCCGGGAGCACGATGATAGATTATGTCTGTCCTGATGGTGAATAATCAGAATTTCAGTAAATCCTTAACAAGACAGAGCTCACAGTCCAATACAGTGGAAGCTCTGAGACAAATTGGCGTTTGGGATTCCCCTCGCGATTTACAGGCGCAGAGACAGCATTTTACTGCGGGATTAATTTCCTTAAGCGTGATTACGATTTTTGCCCACATGATGGCAGTGTGGGGAAAGGGAACAGAGATTTAGTCAAGCGGATTGGTATGCTTTACGCTGTATAGTTGTGTCAGAGGCGAAGGAGATTCACTTTGTCGGATTTAAGAACAAATCCGACTTATGAACGTGCTCTCTTGGAACGGATCTCGTTCGTAAGTCAGGGACTAAATGTAAATAAATAGATAAAAACAATATTTCCCCACTTTTGGTATAACCAAGTCAATTTGTTTTTCCCCGTAATCTGCCCTTCTATAAGAAGCCCCACTATCTTGTTGCTCAGCTCTGCAGCTCTCTGAAGGGGTGTGGCTCAGCGTTGCCTTATTCACACTCACAGTGAACCGCCGCATTCGGAGAAGGAGTTCTGAAGTATAAAAAAAATGCATTATCTGAGCAGATAGAGAAAGAAACACACATACTTGGGTGGGGCTCTGAGATCTTTGTAAACTTGTTAAAGAAATTGGAAAATACGGGACCTTTAACAAAAGTTGGAAATCGTGTCCGTCAGCAAGAAGAACTGGTTGAAAAATTACACACAATGATATGTACACGCACACACAAACACTTCAAATAATAACGCAATACAATGACGCACCCGATAAATCGGCACTTAACACTGCTCCAAGCTGAAGCTGAGGATTTTGAACTAGATGCACGATAGCTTTTTAAAATGTGTCACGTGCATAACAATGAAACTAAAGACTGCAAATGACACTAAATACACCAAGAATTGTTCTTGATTTTTTAGTTTCTTCATGGAATTATTTAAAATGGTCATGTTTTATGTTGTGTTTCACTACCACAGGAGTCTTTTTTTTCTATCTTTATTGTATAAAATAACGACCGATATTTACATTTGTTTATCTGATGCGGTAAGTCTGACAGCACAGAGCTAAAGCAGATCAAACCTCAGAAGAAGAAGCACAGCTGCTTGTGACTTTAGCTTGCACACTGTGGTCAAGAGAGCATCTGCTCGTGAAACTGTCAGCTGCAAACGATGCACACACACAAGCAAACAAACACTTTACCAAACACCTTTAATTTATATATAAAAAGAAAGTTTTCTCCAAATTTTTTCCTCGATCAGGTCAGCGTAAACGAGAAGAATCCACTTTCAGGCCATATATTACATCTGACATGCTGCATACGTACGAGGGGCGTTCAAGTCAAACCGGGACTTTTAGTTGCGCAGAATAACAGAACACATTTGAAAGTGTTTCACTGGTGCTTGGACACCATCAAGGTAGAAAGTTTTCTCAGAACACCGAAGCCACGATCGGACTGCCTGCTTCAGCTCTGAAACGCCGGCCTCCCAGGAACTCCTTTAATGGTCCCAACACGTGGAAATGGATTGGAGCGAGGTCGGGGGGACGTGGCGATAATTCCCAGCCGAGTTCCTGTAACGTGCAAGTGGTGTTGGTGAATGATTGTGTGTACAAGGATCAGGCGTGTTCCACTAGCTGAATGTTCACGCCACCTTCTTTAAAATGTTTGCACCGTTCAAATGTCAGTCTCGCGCTTTAACTCATTTCATCACAAGTCCCGGTTTGACTTGAACGCCCCTCACGACTTGTTAAAGCTACGGTTTTAACCATAAATGAAAAGTAACACATGATTGAGTCATGTTATGAGAACACACCGCCTGATAATTATGTAACTAAGGAATGATTCACGTCACAAAATTAATGTGGTTAAAAATGAAGAAATGCAAAGTACTGTAGCACAGCTGAAGACACGCCCCCAGAGTTCTGGTGTGGATCACTTGCCTGTCAACTTGACCATCACAGAGGCGGACGACGCGGCGGAACCCATGTCACGAGAAACGTCCTGCTGTAAAGAGCTTGCGGTGGCAAAGAGACTCACAAGCTTATAAAAGTAATTTCTACTGCAAGATTATATGCAGAGTATTTTTTAAAAACTCTATTATCTACTATTCTATTCTGTTATTACATACTGTATATACTTTTTTTATTCTGATAGAAATCCATTATTTTCTTTTCTGGGGGAAAAAAAAAAAAATCCACTCTTGTTCTGTTCTCCTCTGATAATACGTGCTGCCTCACACAGAGCGCTATCTATTCGGCCGGTTCCCGCACACGCCTGAAACACCACCACGAGGGCGTCCTGCGGGAACACGTTAGTCCCCGGGGCGTGCCGTCGTCTAGGAACACACCTTCGCCTGTTTGTGCGCGACGTCAGTATGTCGCCTTGGTGGAGGCGAAACCGTCGCCCGGGAGCTCGTGCCATCACCAAGACTACGATCCGATCTGTGTCCGAATCCGAGACTTCATCCAGACTCGACACAATCGGGTGAAATCTGAAGCCTCGCTTTTGAAGACGTGATTCAGAGCTTTGTGTCTCAGAGAAGAGAAGCGACCGTATCTGCTTTCATTATTCTCAAACAGTGTGTGTGTGTGTGTGTGTGTAATAATGTCGATACGGTATTTCATAAGACATAAGATTTCAGAAGCGCGGGGAGGGAAGGAAGGAAGGAAATTTGGGTTGGTCACATATTGCGTGAAAACAGGGTGCAAGCGCAGAAACAACACAAGTGTAACATCTTGTATTTCACGCCAACGTTTCTACAACAAAATGTGACCACGACATTTCCAACTTTCCAATATGGCGGATGTCTTGGGGTGGAAAAGCTTATCACTTAGTTGAATTTAATCACAGTAAAATCACTTATCTGTTATTGTTACTGTTGACAAATGATCCTCATCGTCACCTTTGTTTTAATTCCTGACCACCTTCGTTTCCAAATGCCTTGGAGTGTTTCCGTCAGGGTTTTTGGAACCAATCCCCAATCACAGAAATCTATCCGTTCCGGTTATTGGGATCCGCGCTTTAAAGTGTTCTATTTGTTGTGTAGTAAATAGCGTAACTTCTCCCAACCATCCAACAACAATCTGGTGACGAACAATGCCTTTTTCTGCATGTTGGAGTGTCTTGCAATAAAGCAAAAGCAAAAACTAAGTGGCTTGAGGAACAAAATATTAGAAATTTGAGTCCATGGTCAGGAAACTCCCCAGACCTCAATCCTAGAGGTGGGCGGTATACACGGTTAACCGGTAGAAATTTGTCAACCGGTAGAGATTTTGGTCTATCGTCTTAACCGCGGTT
>JAQQZT010000021.1:5039527-5077061 GCA_030068275.1 Clarias platycephalus
CACCAAAATTATTTTATGTGACAAAAATATAGTTCAAAGTTTGTTCAATACATTTATTTGTTTAATAATTTTTTTAATGAATTGTAAAACCATTTATTATTATTTTATTTATTTCATTTCTTTATTTTTTTTTTTACGTGGTCAGCATCGCGGGCCGCATTTGCATTTGTGACGGGCCGCAGGTTGAGAACCACTGCCCTACACCATACTAATGAATTATTGTGGTCTAAAACCCGGTGTTTCAGTTTCATTGTCCAACCCTTGTATATACAATGCTGAGGAAAGCTCTTGAACTCATTGCCATTTCTTCATATTTAAGTAGATTCCATAATGTAGATTAAATTACAATAACGGGAACAAATGTTTTACTGCGACATGCTGCAAAGTGCCTAAAAATACAATTAAAAAATCTTTTTATGTAAAAATCTCAGCAGCGACCTCATTTCCCCTCTCGTCTGGTCCAACCACTCAGCATTCAGCATCACCAGTATAACTAATCACCAGCCTGATCATCTGTCATCATCTGCACTTGTTTCTTACTGGTTTATGTCTTAAGTTAGATGCTTTTTTATGCTTGAGTGATTCATAGGTCACTGTGTGGCATCCATCCATCCATCCATCCATCTAGAAACCTCTGTAGTCCAACTAGGGACCGTTGAGGCCAATGGTGACCATTGTATTTATTCCCATTTTCCGACCATGGTAGGACCTCCGGTCAACGTTCACACCATCCATCTAGGAATCAATCACACTCAATCACACACTACGGGCAATTTGGGAATGACAATTAGCCTAACCTTCATGTCTTTGGACTGTGGGAGGAAACCAGAGCCAGAGCCTGGACCCTTCAGGGTCACATTTGCAGGCAACTGTTAAGTTCATAATTGGAAGCAAATAGTACCTACTAATACCTTATAGCATTTATAGTGGGACGGTATCAGATAATACATAACTCAAGATTTATGACCCTCAGGTCATAAACCCTTCAGGTGAGTCATGAGATTTATTTTGACTACTTAATAAGAAGAAAAGCCTGAAGTCAGTTTCCTACTATTTTTTTTAATCGCACAAGAATCTGATGTTTTGACAGGTATCAGTACAAGACAAGCATTAGGAAGTATAAATCGATCCGTAGACCTCTCTCTCTCTCTCTCTCTCTCTCTCATAAACACACACAAACACAAGCTCTAAACCACAATCAGCCTTCCTGTTTCTGCACTTATGGAATGTGATCCCGGGATTAGACCTGATCCCAAAAGTAACATAGCACTGGATCCCAGTGTAAAGTCTGTTGTTCTTGTTCTAGTCAGGAGACAAAGTTTATACACTGGGATTAACACACATACAGTACACAGAGCACTCATTTCTCTATGTGCTCTTGTCTCTAGAACACACATTCTTTTTATTGGAATAAAAAAATAAAAAAAAATTATATGTAGGGTTTTTATTTGAAGAATTCTTAGTCTCTAAAATTTATTTTATACTGAATAAGGAGCAATAATAAAATAATAATAATAATAATAAAATTGACTAAATTAGAGAGACAATTTTCATTTGCACACACACACACACACACACACACACACACACACACACACACACACAACCTTTAACACACACTCACATACTTAGTCAAATGTATTAAATATTTTCAGGAAATTAATACAAATAAATACGTAAGTAAATACATAAATAAATAAAAAAATATTCAAGGAATAGATATACAATTATAAATTAATATAAAATAAAAAATATATAAAAATATTGTTTTGAAATAGAATTGTTGTAAAAAATTTTACTGTGGGAATTGTGGCAATAAATAAATTAGTGTGTGTACGGTTATATTTGCAACTATGTGTTTATAAATTATCTTGTCAAAAGTATTTGCCCACCTGCCTCCACAAGCATATAAACTTGAGTAACATCCAATTCTTAATCTATTGGGTTTAATATGATGTTGGCCCCGCCCCCTTTGCAGATATAACAGCTTCAATTCCTCTGGGAAGGCTTTCCACAATATTTCTTCATATTTGTGTGTGTGTGTGTTTTTCAGGGTCCTGTTGGTGGTCCTGGAGATCACGGTCCAGCTGGTCCTGCTGGGCCTAAAGTCAGTAATTGTACCTCTACTAGGCTTTAATTATTTTCTTTTTTTAATCTAAAACACATAGCATGACTATTTCCACCAGGGTGAGCGAGGACCTACAGGAGTGTCTGGTCCTCCAGGAGACCCAGGGATTGGACTTCCTGGTCCAAAGGTTAGCAAATGATTCAAACTACACTTTAATGTTGGGTATAGTGGAATGATGATGAAGAAAAAAACACACTTTTTTAATAGGGAGACAAGGGGAACCAGGGCAGGCCAGGCCCTACTGGACCTGTGGCGATAGGAGATCCAGGCCCTCCAGTAAGTTACACGATC
The DNA here is from genome assembly GCA_030068275.1 of Clarias platycephalus. NCBI lineage: Eukaryota > Metazoa > Chordata > Actinopteri > Siluriformes > Clariidae > Clarias > Clarias platycephalus. The sequence goes on from JAQQZT010000021.1 coordinate 5,041,947, forward strand.
AGTATTTACATTTCTTACCTAGTATTTAATGGAATATATTCCTTGTATTCCTTAAGTATATAATAATACTACAAATTTGTATAGAATATATACAATCAAATGAGGCATAACATGAACACAACACCAGGTGAACTGAATAACACTGAATAATCAATTATATCAATATATATCAATTATATAAATAATCGACAAATAAATATTTGTCTCATGTAGTTTACAGATTTTTTCACATAACTCAGTTAGGGTTAGAGTGCAGGGTGAGTCTGCATACAGCGTCCCTGATAGGATCAAGGGCCTTGCTCAAGAGCCCTACCGTAGGCTTGAACCCCGACTCTTCTGATGAGTAAAATAGAGTCTTAACAGTTATATATAAAACAGTAGAAAAAGCCACTGCAGGACAAACAGCTGGAAAAAAAGACACTGCTCAACACAATCAAAAGACACCAGAACACCCAGTACACTTAAGACCTCCATGTACAGATCACAGCAGGCAAAGACCAAAAGGTTGCTGACCCAATCTACACATTCTCCAGATCCCAATCCGATTGAGCACCCATGTGATGTGCAGAAATAAACAAGAACTCTGATCCATGGAGACCCCACCCTGTAACCCACTGCAACCAAAGGATCCACATACACACACTAAGAAAACATCAGTGTTAACATTCCTACTTTTGAAAAGGTTGTAATCACATTAAAAAATGCTCAAAAATGTTCGAGCATCCATTTAAACAGACTGAATATTACAAATTTCGTGTATGTATGAAGTTAAAACATGATTTACTTAGCTAGTTAAACAGGGTTCATTCTAATATGGTAGTGGTGAAGGCCACATGGAGGATTTGAGGCAGGATGCAAGTGCAGACCACGGTTTATGAAAATGGATATAAAACTCCATAAAGAAAACAAACTCAAAATACTAACACAGATATACTAGGTACTGTGGCTAATGAGTACTAGGACTATGGCTAGGACCTATGGCCAATGCTAATGATAACCACCAGCACCAGTGAACTAAACAGAAGATAACAGAATGGCACCAAACTAACGGACCCTCCTAAAACATAGGTTATATAGAAACAGGCTCATGAAACTTAACAAGGTGCATGTGAGTACAATTAGGACCATCTGTCTCATGAAGTGCATGATGGGAAATATAAACAAAATATACAATTTTAAACTTAAAATAAAGTACTATTCTCGTCATGTGAAAGACTCATAAAAAAAGGAAAATAAACTGTGATCTTATGTTGTACAGACATGCTACACTTACAGGAGAATGGCAAATATCCTAGAGCAACAGAAATCAGCATGCTGATTCTTGTTAAATTAAAGTAAAGGTCTAAAGTGATTTGGAGGTGATTTACAGTGTATAGTATGTTCTCCTAAATGCAACCTTAAATTGATAATCCATAACTGTGGACATTATTCACAAATGGATGAATGGAAGGAGTCCATTGGGGTACAGTGCCATGACTTTCAGAGATAAATCTGTGAAACTGGATGGATGGATGAATAGATAGATAGATAGATATTTTGTTGATCCCGAAGTAAATTTAACACGTTGTATATTAATACTAAGGATATTGAAATTATGACGAAAATATGGAATTATGTAGTCAACAAAAGTGTGTTAAATAACCCAGAATATGTTTTATATTCTGTATATATATATATTGAACCTGAGAGCAACACAACAGATGTTCAAATCACACGTGAAGATCACCTGTACTGTTCCATATGATTCATCAACCATGGAAGCAGTGTTGTGGATTGTTCTCCGACAATCATCATGCGCAAGTTGGCAAATGGAAAAATGACATTTTCGGGGATTGAGCTTGCTGAAGGTCTTCCTGATCGCTAGTCGTTTTTGAGTGATGTTCTTCCGCTGCTCTTGAAGCATGCATGCCACTCAAAACATCTCGAACGACTCATCGAAGCATCGCTGTAAACTTTCCGAATCATGTCAATTCAATTCAATTTTATTTTTATGTTATATTAACAATGGTCATTGTCTCAAAGTAGCTTCACAAAATGAAAAGAATATTTATGGAAGTGTGTATGAGTGAGAAAAAAATGTGTTTAGATAGTAATGAGATTGTGAGATAGTCCCTGATGAGCAAGCCGAGGGCGACGTGGCAAGGAAAAACTCCCAGAGGTGGCACTAGGAAGAAACCTTGAGAGGAACCAGACTCAACGAACATCACGTCAAACATCTCTGTAGCAAGTTTGGCCAGTTTCATGCATAATTTCACGTTCAGGCCTTGTTTTAATTTGCTGTCCATGAGGAAAAAAGCAGATGTGGTCAGGTGTACAGTATACAGGCCGATGTCTTTTGGCACACTGACTTATGAAGGTCGGTGCTCCTTGTGCCTTTGTGTGACTGTGCTGCCATCTGCTGGCATGTGAAAAAAACTTGTCTCAAAACTTTTTGATACCACCTCGTATAACTCAATAAAACATTGACCATGCCTCTCTTTAATAAATAAAATTACTATAATTTTATAGTTATTACTATAACTATAATAAAATACTATAATCTGTGGTAGAAGAGGAATGAACCAGCTTAGCTTTGTGTCAGGCCGCATCACACAACCTCTTTGTTGAATCTTTTCCTGTTACTAAAAGGATCCATGTACTTTATTCCGTACTCTCCCTGTAACCCATCACCATCTCACTACATCCACGTCACGTCCATTCAGTTTCTTTTATGCAGTAAAATTTTTACATGTTGTGAAATTTGACATTCTGACTGAACAGGCTGTAATTAAATTACTGTACTTACAATTAGCTTTAAAAAAAATCTCTTTATCACATTATGTTATTAACACTAACAAAGTCATTGTATTATGAAGGGATCACCAGGCCCACCAGGACTGAGAGGCAACCCGGGTTCCCCAGGAGAGGGTTTACCAGGACCTCAGGTAGGTAAACTTTCACACCTAAAAAAGTCTCTTTTAACACTCTCATGTTTTGTTCGGGTTAAAATATCATACTTTTAAAATATCAGATACCTCAAATCCTTCCAATAGTCATTTATTGGTACTCTAATTAGTCCACATTTAGAGCAAAATGTTGACTAGAAATCACATTTTGGATTTTATTTTCATATATATTTTATACTTAAACAATAGCACATGAGATACTTGAATATAATGTGCTTGACTGAGTGAACATCATGTGCTGATATTCAGTACAACAGTGTGACCTTGTAAGTAATGTTGCTTTTATACAACAGTTCCACAAACACCATTTATTATCAACAGATTATGATTTGTTTGCTTCTTTATTTAACCAGTTATTTTGCTCCGCCTACACATGACTGTGAAGGACTAACTAACCGCGACTGGTGGAGCTGGCGACTGACAGTTAATGTTATTAACTTGGGTGAAAGTAGTTTTAAATTCTTAGCGGTTCTGTGTGGCGGTGGTGGACAGTCCTGAGAAACTTACAAAATTTAGCTAACTTCTGGGTTTCCAGGGTTGAATCCCAAATAGTGTAAAATGTAAAGCTAGTATTTAGTTGTATTTAGCTAGGATCAACAAAATACTATACAAGGTGTACAATCTCTTGTCTCCACACACTAAGTAGTGCTCTTGATCAGGGATTTGATTAGAGAGGGATTTGGGATTCGGCCTCGTGTTAGAAGCTCGTTAGCTTTGTAGCTAATTGAGTCATAAATAGAACAGCATGGACGGTTCAGACGCAATTTGGAACGACTTAAAAGCAGTTACTGAGGAGACAAAATATTGTTTAAGATGATATAATGTGCAAAGTGCTTTCATGACTGGTTACCATACTGGCAATACCAATACCAGTACTATACATACCCATGCTGGTGACAGACAGTTAGCGTTATTAATGGTTGTGAGACCATCACTGCCATGGAGTGACACATATACCCCAGTGCTGTTATGCTCTATATCACCACTTGTGGAATGCCTGGAATGCCTCTCGTCCAGTCAGATTACACAGTCTGAACAAACCGTTAACTGTTGTATAAAAAATTATGTTAAATCTTACTATGTAATGCTGCTAAATCTTTATTGCTAATCAGTGAGCTGTACGGGAAGATTGAACACATCTATCTGACTCTGGTTTCAGGGGGACAGAGGTTTTGCGGGACGAAAAGGTGCAATCGGCCCCACAGGGTTAGGCATCAAGGGTGAAAAGGTGAGGTTTTACATATAATTTTACACAAGTTTTTGGGTCATTAGACAAGCAGTTTGGATGTGCTTGTGTACTTGTGAGTTAACTGTATGTCAATTCGGCCACAATTCTTTTCTTGTTATTAAAAATGATGTATAAACATGCAAACAGCAGAATAACTATTTAAACAATTGCTAACCGAACTCAACTGAAAATAAGTTGATATTAATGTTTTTTTTTTCTTTTATAAAAACCTGATGCATTTGTCCTGTTTATTAAATGCTCATTATAATTAATTTTACAATGAAAACCTACAAATTCATAATTTGTTCATTCTACAAAGATCAGCCATAACATTAAAACCACTGAGAGCCAAATGCATGTATTTATTACCTAATTATTGCCTTCTTTCTTTCTTTCTTTTTGCAGTGTGTTTATGATCTAGCTTTAAACTTTATCATAGCTTATCATGCAAATGATATTCTCTCATCTACTGTACTTTTATACTGTAAATATTCGTCTTGTTATCCTGTAGGGGAATACTGGAGCTCCAGGACTGCCAGGCCTGACTGGACTTCCTGGAGCTGGGATTCAGGGAGAAAAGGCAATTTATACCCTCTTTATTATTATTTTTTTATCCCAGCCCCTTTTCTGAGCTGCATGAATGTCTCATTAGCTCATATGAGTAGCAATATTGATAATGTGTTACAACTCTTTGTAGCATTATCTTTTTCTTTAAAATACAGGGTGAACAAGGACCAGTTGGACCACCGGGCCTTAGAGGAGCTCCTGGTGTGGGCATTGCAGGCCCAAAGGTGAGTGCTGCAAACATGACTTCAAAATATGACTATATATGTGCAGTATGCGTATTTAAAACAGTATAGCACCTTAAATTGAATTGCATGTTATAATAAATAAATGTAGCATTCTGTTCCACTCATAAATTGCTATAATTTAAATGTTTATTACTTTACAGGGGGATCAGGGCTTCCCAGGTGAACAGGGACGTCAAGGAGAAAGAGGCTTCGGAGAACCGGGGCCAAAAGTAAAGTTCACTCTCCTCTCTTTGACGTTGATGAGAAAATATAATCATGAGATTAATACAAAAGTACATTAAATGTTTCTGATAAATAATCTATGAGAAAGACAGAACACAAGAGGACAACATACAAACAAAGACTAGATTTATATTAACGTATCAGCTGAAAATTATTCAACCATTAAAGAACATTTATTTCCGTTCAGAGACTCTGTTAAATTCTTTCCAAGATCATGGTAGACCACTGAGTAAAGTCTTTTTCACCACAACCCAAAGATTCTCAATAGCGTTAAGGGCTGGACTCTGTGGTGGCCAATCGATGTGCCTCATGCTCCCTGAACCACTCTGGTCATTCAGTACATTCAGGTCCTTAACTGACTTCATTTTTGGCACGCAATGTTGCTGAAGCTAGACTTGACCAACTGAAGCAACCCCAGGTCATAAAACTGCCTCCAGAGGCGTGTACAGGCTTTAGGCATGATGGGTGCATCACTTCATCTTCCTCTCTTCCTACCCTGAAGCACCCATCACTCTGGAGCAGGGTAAATCTGGACTCCTCACACCACATGATCTTTTTTTATTCCTCTACAGTCCATACTTTAGGATCTTTTTGATTAGCCCCACTAATTTTTTTTTTTTTTTTTTTAATGTTTTCTGACATGGTTGTTTAAGAAATGAGAAGCTACTCAAATCGTCAGTTAGGGTTAATTGACTTGTTGCAGCTGAACCGTGTTATCTACTGCAGTAATTATCACATTGGAATTCGAAGGTCGTATTGTTGTATTGTTGTATTTTAAATGTTGTTTTCATTATTGGTAACAATTCATTACTTAGCTACCACAATTTGGTTTACTATAAGATCTTCATTGTAATCCAACAGACCAGCTTCCTGTTATGATGTGGCGGGATAGCGCGTTATGCTAGTACGCCTAATTTCCCTTTTTTCTTTACAGAGCCCTGATACAGGGCTTCGGAGGGAAGGTTGTGTGTGTGTGTGTGTGGGCTGTGGAGTGATTATGCACACTTACGGGAGGCTTCTCCCATTCGGAGATAATGTGGGATTATTAATTAAACACAAAACTTCTAATGGAACAAAGAGCAAACATAAAATATATAACTAAGTCTCCTGTGCCCTCCAGACAGGGTTAACTCTTATTGACCTTAGTTTTCTCTTTTCTCTATTCCTTTTCAGTTTTCTTTTCTCTTTCTTTTCTTTTTCTTCTCTTTTCTCTTTCTTTTCTTTTCAGTTTTCTTTTCTTTTCTCTTTCTTTTCTTTTCACTTTTCTCTTTCTTTTCTTTTTCTTTTTCTCTTTCTTTTCTTTTTCTTTTCTTTTTCTCTTTCTTTTCTTTTCTTTTCTTTTCAGTTTTCTTTTCTCTTTCTTTTCAGTTTTCTTTTTCTCTTTCTTTTCTTTTCAGTTTTCTTTTTCTCTTTCTTTTCTTTTCAGTTTTCTTTTCTTTTCAGTTTTCTTTTTCTCTTTCTTTTCTTTTCTTTTCTTTTCTCTTTCTTTTCTTTTCAGTTTTCTTTTTCTCTTTCTTTTCTTTTCAGTTTTCTTTTTCTCTTTCTTTTCTTTTCTTTTCAGTTTTCTTTTCTTTTCTTTTCAGTTTTCTTTTCTTTTCAGTTTTCTTTTTCTCTTTCTTTTCTTTTCTTTTCAGTTTTCTTTTCTCTTTCTTTTCTTTTCTTTTCTTTTCAGTTTTCTTTTCTCTTTCTTTTCTTTTCAGTTTTCTTCTCTCTTTCTTTTCTTTTCAGTTTTCTTTTTCTCTTTCCTTTCAGTTTTCTTATACCGGAGCAACGCTCCACACCCTGGTGCTTCCTAAATGTCCGCACGCCTAATGCTTTGTGTTGGGGTCCTATATAGCCATGCATCCAGGTGTCATGCATCCCCCTGATTGCCATCATGGCGGCGTTGCCTAGCAACTGCACGTGGCCGCGGGCCTGCCTTACTGGAAACCCATGGAGTAGTTTCCCGTGGGTTTGCCTGTCGCAATACCCGCGACGTAAATATTATGTATATTCCAGGGGGAGCCAGGATCTGATGGTGCACCAGGGATTCCTGGCATCCCAGGAGAAGATGGCGCTATAGGATCTAAGGTAAAGAAGGGTTTATCTTAGAGACACCAGAAAAATAAAAATGATGTGGGTGTACAGTAAATGAGTAGATAGAATAGAGTCATTTAGAGGTATTTAGTCTGGTGGTACATACTGTACAGTACAGTACATGCAAGTAGATTTTATGGGTTCCCTATTATGACCGGCTTTTAGTTTACACTGCAGATTATCCTTGAATAGAAAAATTCAGCTAGGTTTTTCAATAGTGTCTGGCCCACCACTTTGCAACTAGCAACTGAAGAAAGCTGGGGATAGAAAATAAGGACCTAAAAAGGTGAACTCATTTTTTTCTTTAGGTTGATAATAATATTAAACATACTGTAAAAGCAAGAGACCAGTATTTTTGGATAAAAGTGAAGCTTTCTGTTAAGTTTTATTCCGACAGGCAGAGGAAATACTTTGTTGTTCAATTTGTTGTTTTTAAGGTTTTCATTTTATTGCTCTTGGTCTATGTGGAACATTAGGGTGAGATGGGTTTACCAGGTTCTCAAGGTCTTGGTGGTGCCCCGGGAAAAGGCATTCCAGGAGAGAAGGTACACCTTTAATAGATGCTTTAGCAACCAGTTTTACAGTAAAGTTAATGATAATGTATCACTGTATACGTACTACCACTCGAGCTTGTGCATATGAAGTATGGCCTGTGGTATGAAATATGAAAGATGAAATATGGAGTGTGATGTCACTGAAGGGCGATCAAGGTGATCGAGGGAATCGTGGTCTTCCAGGACCTCTAGGACCTGTAGGACCATCCGGAGCAAAGGTAAATATTGAGTCATTCTTTAATAAATACCAAACTGGTAAATTGCCACTGTACCACACTTGTTGAATGTGGTGTTATTGGGAAACAATCCACGGTGATAACAATAACTCTGTTTCATATTGGTTCACATCACAGGACTCCATCATTCATTATTTGGCTTTAACATCCTACCTGTAAGGGTGTGATTCATGACTTAAATAATAGGATGAAAATTAGAGACAGAGATGGTGGTGTGATTGACAGCTGAGGATGAATATTGGTTTATTATTTTAGGGAGAACCTGGTAGTCCTGGGCAGTTGGGGATGCCAGGGTCTGCGGGGTTTGGATACCCTGGGCCAAAGGTAAAGGAATACTAATATGTAATAAGTTACATTATAATTACCCTTTTTAAGTTTTGTTTAATGTTTAATAAATGAAGGAAATGGAAATTTAGTGTGTTACATTTCTTACCAGGGTGAACCTGGGTCTGTGGGTCCTCAGGGCATGGCCGGAGACCCAGGAGTTGGTCTTGTAGGGCCAAAGGTGATAATTTGCTTAACACAATCCACATTGGAAAAATGTAGTCTTATCAGGTTTTATTTTAAGACATCAATGTTTTTGCATTATTTTTAGGGCGACAGAGGACCACCTGGGCCGGTGGGACCACAAGGGTCAACTGGAGAAGGTTACCCTGGGCCTCAGGTGTGTTTATGCATACATAAACATTAATCGCATTATAAAAAAAGACCATTCTAATAAAAAAAAAATCTGGCAGTCTCGGAGGCATGAATTCTTCAGGAACCCTGAAAATCCATTTCATCATGGACACAACCCAACACAACATACAGTATGCGTGATAGATAACTTTCCCTGCATACGTTACTATATTTTGAACCTGATAATTTTATTTTTTTCTATTATGTCTCTCTGTTTATTTATTTATTTATTTAAATTCTATTTTTTTCTTTTTTTTCTCTTAATCAGTTGGCAATGAAAAGGGCTAGTCTCTTCTCAAGAAACCTGTTGTTTTATTCATTTTATGTTGAACAAATATTTGAATATTTGAAACTGGAAGGCCAATGACAAAAAGCACAGTTGCAGATTTCTGGTGCCAAAGGTTCTGGTATTTTGTGTAGTGGAAATATGATGACAATAGTATTTTCATAGACTATATATATATATATATATATATTGTTTGCTTTAATTAGGGACTGCCTGGCTTGCCTGGAGAATCAGGAGACATGGGACAAGAAGGACAAAGATTACCAGGACCTAAAGTAATGCTCAGGTTAAATTTATTATAAAAATTCATTCCTCATGTTGTTAGTCCATGTTATGCTAATGGACACTTTTGGTTACTAGGGGGACAGAGGGACACCTGGGGTTCCTGGGTCAGCTGGACCATCTGGAATAGGACTTCCAGGACCAAAGGCAAGCTTTTAAGATTGAACCTGGACTGATATCAGGAAAACAAAAGGATTTGTCTGTTCATGCTTTGTCTTGGGATTACTTCTAGGGTGCGATTGGTCAACCAGGCCCTGCTGGTCCTCTAGGTCCACATGGCGATGGCATGCAGGGCCCAAAAGGAGAGCCAGGCTTCCAGGGACGAACAGGCCCCAGAGGACTCATGGGAGAAGGTCTTCCAGGAGAGAAGGTGCTGGAAACTATAATAGAGAATAATTAACACAGTTTAATGGTGAATGGAATATGATTTATATATACACTGTGGGGAAACTCAGTGATTACTTTCCTAATGATGTCGTCAGATAAAAAAGAAAGGAAAGGATAGGGTTTTATTTTTAAGAATAATACTTAATATTTATAATAATTCAGTTAAATTTAAATACCAGCTCAAATAAACAAAATTTAATTGAGTTGGTTGATATTTAGCCTTTGTGTAGTAAACTCAAGTGGCACAGATCTGTAGAAGAACAAGACTATATAGAGTATGTTCTGGTAGACAATGCTTTGTTATTAAATGCTTTGGTTTCAGGGGGACAGGGGTCTGCCCGGGGAGCGCGGGAGAAAAGGAGATGGTGGAGATTTCGGAGCATCTGGGCAAACAGGAGCAGCGGTAGGCATCATCACAGTTGCTATATACTATAATGTATTTTAATATAGACATCAATTAATTGCAAATAGCTTGCTAATAATAAGCCAGAGCGAGACAGAGATATGAGCTTTGAAACTTTTTAAAAAACTTTTTTATTGTAGGGAAAACCTGGTGAGAAAGGAGATCCTGGCCTCTCAGTAAGTGCCATTTGTTCTATATACAGTGGAACCTTGGATTACGAGCACAATTCATTCCGGAAGCAGAATCAAAGCGAATTTCCAAATAAGGAGAAATGGAAACTATTAAATTATTCGTTCCACAGCCCCCCCCCCACCCCCCCAAAAAAAAAATTAATAAAAAATAACCTGCACTTTACCTATAAAAATAAATCCCGACAGATAAGTGTTTCCGTTTATGCGCAAAGGCGCTGTGTGTGTGTGTGTGTGTGTGTGTGTGTGTGTGTGTGTGTGAGAAGCTAAAGTAAGAGGAGAGGAGGTTTTCAGACCCTCCTTACACAGTAACACTTCCTCCTCTCTTATTTAAGTGTCTCACACACACACACATTAACGAGAAGACTGTTTTATCGGAAAAATTAGTAAGGAACATCGCTAACAACTCTCGCGTGAGTGCACGCTAATGGAATCACTGCTGTAAAGTAATAAATAAAAAACAAATGAACTGGCACTTTACCTTTAAAAAGAATCGCGACAGAGCAGTGTTTCTGTGTAGAGCCGACAGAGTGCGTGTGTGTGTGTGTGTGTGTGTGAAGACACGAGAAGGAGGGGGGAGGAGGTGTGTGAAGGGGCGCGGTGTCAAATTACGCGCGCGCACACACATAACGGCAGTCTGATACAGAGAGAGAAAGAAAATGGATCTTTAACCTCTCTAATGAGACTTTCTTTTGCTTTACACACACGCACACACGTGTGTTATAAGAAACAGTACACGCGCGCTGTACACACACACATGCAGACACAAAATAAAATATGTTTTATGCACACACGGGGTCACAGTGTTATAGTAAACAGTACACACGTGCACGGATGTTGATTATACCAGTGAGAGACGAGCACTAAGACCCAGCAGGGGAGACGATTACCCACAATTCAGCAGCGCAAGAGAGAGAAAAAACGTTGGCTCAGTTGTAATCACGTGACGCTCAGCGTCAAAACAAGAAGCGCGTTCGTGATACATGATACTCGGTGCTCGTAAACCAAGACTTGCTCATTTTTCAAGTCAAAATTTATTGAAAATCTTTGCTCGTCTTGTGGAACACTCATAAACCTCGTTACTCGCAATCCGCACTGTATATATTCGATTTGGCTGCAAATGAATGCACAGACTGACATCTTTTATTTTCTTGACAGAGAGAAGAAGTGATCAAAATAATCAGGGGACTCTGTGGTAATACAACACGTCTATTTGATCATAATAATATCTAATACTATCTAATCTTTACATTTTTAAAACAATAAAAGCATTAGTGTTTTAATGCTCTTCTGGAGTAAATTAACTTATGGACTACTCTTTGTACCACTGAGGATAGTGACAAGGAAAAGTAAGGGTTTGTAGTCTGTTGTGTGAACTGATGTGAATAAGATATTTTATATAATATATATTTTGCATGTTCCTCCAGGTTGTGGTCTGAGGTGCAGCGAGAGTCCCCTGGAGCTTGTCTTCATAATCGACAGCTCTGAGAGCGTCGGACCCGAGAACTTCGAGCTCAGCAAGGACTTTGTGAACGCTCTGATAGACCGTGTGGCTGTGAGCCATGATGCCACGCGTGTGGGGATTGTGTTGTACAGTCATGTCGAGGTGGTGGCGGTCAGCCTCCAGCAGATGATCGACACCACCAGCATCAAAGCGGCTGTACGTAAGATGACCTACCTGGGGGAGGCTACTTTTACAGGAAGTGCCATCCGCAGTGCAACACGGTTGTTCCGGGCCTCACGGCTGGGTGTGAGGAAGGTGGCTTTGCTGCTGACGGATGGACAAGCGGACAGACGAGACGCGGTGCGGCTGGAGGACGCCGCGGAAGAAGCACATGCCGCTGGCTTAGAGATGTTTGTAATTGGTGTAGTGAATCGTAGTGATTCAGGTTACAGCCAGTTTCAGAGAGAGATCAACTCCATCGCTTCGGATCCGGATGAGGAGCACGTCTACCTTATAAGGGATTTCATGGACTTGCCCAGTATGTAGTGCTTCCTTTAATGATTTTGTTTTAGATCATTTGTTTTCCTTAAGCAGGCTAGGCTACTATCTGTAACAATTTAGCTATTTATTAGGATTGATACAGCAACAAGTGGAGGAAATCGTTATAGGAAAACACACACTATATATTAAATTCCTACTTTTCACAGACTTGGAGGTGGAGATACTGAGTCGGATCTGTGAGCTGGATGGAGGCTCGGTGCTCCCAACCGGCAAAAAGGTGAGAGGTATTGTTCATAAATCACTGAGTTACAGCAAGTTTCACCATGGTTTCTTTATTTATTCATCACAAGTCCAGGGATGATCTAATAGCGTATTTCAGATGTTAATAAGAAACATGGACTGGGCTGAAAATGAGAGTCAAATAAGTCCATCAGGAAGCATGGAGAACTATTTCTCAGGAATACGTTAAAAAATGCAAGTCTTTTGATGAGAAATATGAAGATAAAAAATGTCAGATGTTCCAAATAAAGGTTTGCACACTTGCTAATGATTTCCCTAATATATTCCCTCTGCCTGTCCAGCCTGAAGACCCTATGAGGTTTATCACTCCCTCTCCAGAAACAGTTGAAATTGATGGCAGGAAGACACCAATGCCGGAAGAGGATGTCGATGATTTCACACTGAGTCCCCAGCCATGGACTGTCACTCCGGCTGTGATTGTGACAAGAGCCCTGCCTCCCACAAATGTCCTGTTTGACCCTGAGATCGGCTCTTCTTCAAGGATCCAACTTCCATTCCAGCCTGGAGCAGGTACATAAGTACACAGGAGGAAAAAAAGAGAAATAATAAAAGCCTGTATTCGACAGAATAAATTTGCAAACTAATATCCAGTTGAATATTTGAACTTGTTCTTCATTTTTATCTTTAATATTATGTGGAACCCCATCGATGCTTGAAATTGATGTTCGTCAAACCATTACTAAACCATTTTTGCAGTGTTTAAGAGAGAAAAAGAGATAAAAACTTCCGACCAATCAGAATCAAGAATTCAACACTGCTAACTAAAATATTCTATATAAACAAAACAAAGGTTTTGTCTGTACGTTGGTCAGAACTCACTCTTTCAATGAGATCTTATCGTTTCATACATTGGAGGAATCCGAAACCAGTCCCAATTTCATACAGAATTTCTGTCTGTATGTCTGTATGTCTGTCCGTCTAGCCAGATTTTGTCACAGCATCACACAAAACTGTCTGGACAGAATTTAATGAAACTTTTGCAGTACTTGGATATCTGCCTGAAGTTTAATCTGCACCATAAGTGAAATCAAAATGTTGAGAAAAAGCGATGTTATAAACAGTTATGTGCTGGATTTAATAATCTACTTTAAAATAATCTACTAATGCGCTATTGTCTCAATGTAAACAAACACCTGCACCAATAGATATTAATTAGAAAAGCTAAACGGAATATTTTTACTGGGATTAGTTCATATTTCCACAGCTGGAATAACAGCGCTGAAGTGGTATACACGTTGAATGATAATAATATCACTGATTACATTAAAGCTGATCAGATCATTTTTAGTTTTAAACTTTGTCTACAAAATCTTTACCCCTCACAATAGATTTAATAGTGATGTTAGCATTATGAGAAAAAAAAATTTTTTTTTATGTCTTTATGTCACAAACGATGTGCCGTAGTATGATAAGAGAAAGTCCTGTGAAGTACAATTATATCATAAGAATCACCATTTGATGCTGAAGCCTGAAATCTGTCCGTGTGTCTGTTTCTAGCTACAGACTGTACAGAGCGTCTCGACCCCGGGTCGTGCAGGAGCTACGACATAAAGTGGTACTACGATTCCTCGGCCAACGCCTGCGCACAGTTCTGGTACGGAGGTTGCCAAGGCAACAGCAACCGCTTCGATACGCACCAGAGCTGCGTAGACGCTTGTGTGAAGACGTGAACCAGCTCAGGATCTTCATCGCTTTCAATAGACTAACTGGGAAAAGTTTAGAATGTGGTTCAGCTGTCAGGGAAAGATGTGTAAATACAAACGGACGAATTGTTCGTACATTTTTTTTAGGTAATGTGAAACATACATTACAGTGTGTGTTTGTGTGTATTGGAAGAACAGTATAAGTTTTAAATATGTTTATTCATGTGGAATCAAACACAACAAGGGGTTCTGCTGTTATTGGAAAATTACTAACTTTACTTTTATTTATTAAAAGCATCATACTTTTTATTCATTTATAGTTACGAGTTCTCTCACCAACCGCTTCTTTTTCTCTCTCAATATGTTCATCTGGTTAAAGGAAATCAGACTCTCTGACATCAATAAGACATTTAATAATTAAATTATTCAATTTCAACATCGTTAACTTACAGTGCTCTAACACAAAAGCAAAAATCGTAACTCATAACTCATTTCTCATGTCTGTTTTATTTAAGCGATGTAGTCGTAGTCTCACCATGTAAAATGTACCATTATTTTCAGCTGAAATAAAAATTCTAATTCAAAGATTTGATAAGGTTGTGTTTTTTATTTCCTTTTATTTCGAACTCCCCAGTGTAGTTTCTACTACGCTGCCCGTTCTGGTCCTTTCCTCCCTCATATGGCCTGTAACTACATCATGTCAAGATGTGAGATGACTTCTATTGTTGTTTTAACCAAGTGAAACAGCGTTCTCCCAGGAACATGGTGCTGCATAAAACAATATAAAATAACACAAGACTACATATGACTAGAACTCAACTATACAACACACGACTACACAAAGTGAACACATGTAAATAGCACGGTATAGTACAGGTATTAACAGTAATGAATGTACTATATGATCTGTATAGTATCTATACTTAAATTTGTTTTATTCTTTTTTCTTATTCTTTTTATTTCTTGCAGTCAGAAAGACGATCAGAGTTGAATAAAAAACTAATCAGAGCTGTGCTGTTTAGACAGGGTGATTAGACAATACAAAGTTTGCTGGGGAAAGTTACAGTTTCATAATACTTATACTAATATAATATATTATTATTACACATGATATCACTTACAGTAAATAGGTTATGTGTTGCATTTGTGCTGATCTTTGGATTACAATAATTAGGATTTTAGGACTGTCAATATGCCATGGATTAAAATTGATTAGATACCCAATGCTAATACCAGAAATAAATAAATAAATAAATAAATAAATAAATAAATAAATAATGGGGAATCATATATCAAAGGGACATGGTTTGGGGGAACGATTTTAAATGTTTATTTATACAAATCTTTGATTTTCCTTTTTTTATTGGCAAAATAGATTTATTTTTTAAATATTTATTCAAACTATTTCTATTATGTGTTAAGGCTGCAGTTTTGTCTACAGTGTTTTTTTTTTAGTACCTCAGTTAAAAATAATTTTAAAACTTAGTAGATGCAAACAACAAAAAGAGATACCAAAACCTTAATAGTCAGCTGATATTATTACCAAGTCAGCATTAATTTAAATATATATTTTAAAGGTACTAAGCTTATTTTTAACTAAAGCACTAAAAGAAAAAAGAAAAAAAAATACAGATATCAATATTAGAAGGAAAAATAAGTATGGTGCGGTCTCTGCTTATAATTATAGTTTCTACTTATCACATTATACCTGCTATTATTATTTTTTTTTTTATTAGTTCTTTTTTTTACTAAAAACTAAAAATTTTTTCTTCAGATTCTGCATCGAGATAGCAGGTGGAAGTTCGTGTATGGGCCAGCAGGGGGCAGTAAACAACGTGAAAACCGCGCTGTGAGAAAACACCAACGTAGAACCGAGCGCTACTTCCGGGTTTTGCGAGGACGTTGTGGACTCAACTCGAAACACCTCATTACTTTCCTTTACAGGGTGTTAAATGAATGAGAGCTGCATATAACTGTCATTAATAGAGGACATCCTTCTGTCCCTTTGCTATGTCCAGTCCAGGTCACGTGTCCATGGTCCGAGCCCTGTATAAGAGGATCCTGATTCTGCACAGGTTCATGCCCCTGGACCTGAGGGCTCTCGGGGATCAGTACGTGAAGGACGAGTTCAGGCGACACAGATCTGCCTCTCCGGATCAGGTCCCGCACTTCATGAAGGAATGGGAGGTAAAGGCACATCATTATCAGTACAGCCAGAAGGTGGCGCCATGCACCACATAACGTGCTGACACACGTGGGCGTCTCAGTGTTCTACGTGTTTGTTTCTAATCATTCAGCACTTAAGTGTTTTCCTGATCAGGGTGACGGTGCATCTCCTGTGAGTGACGCGCGCGACGCACGCAACGCGCGAGAGGCACGCAACGCGCGCGACACAAAACCTATACATACTTGGTTTTGGTTTGATGAAACCCATCGAGAACATTCGAACTTCATACACACTGTAACCTGTAACACCAGTTTTACTGCTCACACACACACATACACACACTCTTGTACAGATGTATAAAGAGCAGAGAAAAATCCCCAAATTTTCCTGGTGAATATTATGAGCTAATTAGGATGATCACCTGCAGGTGATTAAATAATAATAATTAAAATATATGTAAGGTGGCTTATATGCACGATGGCTTAGCGGTTAGCCCTGTCCCCCATCCCCCTCCTAGGTCCAGGTTCGAACATACTGTATGTCATTTTGTTCTTCTTCATTTCTCAGACTTTCTCATACCAGGTCATATAGTTAAAAAAAAAAATCCCAATAATACAGTAATACATTAATACACAAAGTCGTCATATCAGCCACTGTCGCCTCGCACCTCCAGGGACCGGGGGGTTCGATTCCCGCCTCGGGATCTGTGTGCATGGAGTTTGCATGTTCTCGCCGTGCTTGGTGGGTTTTCCTCCGGGTACTCTGGTCTCCAAATACATGCAGATTAGGCCAATCTGCGTTACCTAATTGACTTTACCCACGTCTGCTGGGATAGGCTCCTGTATAGATGATAAATTATAGACAATAAAAGTGAGTGAGTCAAATGTATAAGCATTGTAAATTTCACATACAAATTTTAAATTTATTCATGCAAAATTTAGTTATGTGTTCATACATTTAAAAAAAAAATCTTTTTAAAGAGTTTACTGTACAGGGTAGTTAGAAAAGAAAGGATAAGAGTGTGATGAAAAATCTTTTATGGCAGTTTTATGACTTTTCAAGGTGAATACTAGTTGTAATTTTTTTTTATAGACAGAAAGTGTATGATTAGGGCAGTTCCAATCATTTTAATGATTACTTTGCATGATGGTGGCCAATACTTTGAGACTCCTCAAACTTGTTTTGGCCTAATTTCCATTCATTCATCCATTTCATTCCTGAGATGAATTGAAACTCCCTCACTATACATGGCACACATTTAATTAGTTGCTTGTGTCAGTCTGCCTGAGAGACATTATTCACCTTGAAGAAACTATTCCTTTCTCGTGGGAGCTTGAGTTTCAGACACAGTGTGGAACATTCTCCATAACATAATTGCCTTACCTTATATTCCCACAAGTAGGTTCCATATAGGAAATTTCTTATTTCAACCTTTTTACGAAACAAGTCAAACCGGGACTTTTAACTACTATAACAACACAACACAACACAGTCATGAGAATAAAAACTCCCTTTATTTCTCGATTTAATCCCCTGCTACACTAATGCACTTATCCTGGCGTTTCACTAGTACTTGGATACCATCAAGGTAGTACGTTTTCTCAGTACGTCGGAGCCATGATCAGACTGCCTGCTTCATGACTGAAACCCTGGCCTCCCAGGAACTCCTTTAATGCATCAAACATGTACAAACGGCTTGGCGCGAGGTCAGGATTGTACGGGGGGGATGTGGCAATAACTCGCAGACAAGTTTCTGTGGTGTTGGTGAATGTTTGTGGGCACAGTTCACACAGACAGCTACGTCAAATTATCTGCTAATTTTCAAGGATCAGGCTTTCCACTCAATCAATCTTCACAGGAACGGCTGCAGTCAATATTTGTACAGACAAGAACCTCACCGTATTTCCCAAGTAAGTCAGTACACCAGCTGATGTCCCTAAAACTGCCCTTAGATTATTATTTTTTTTTTTGTTAATCTACATTACAGGGCTAAACTATAGTCCTGTAGCTAAAGCCATTAATTATACACTTTAAAACCAACACATTGGCATGCAGTCCACAGCACTGAGATGAGGTCAGTGGACCAGAATGTGTGTCATGCGTAATTGTAGATAATTGCCAGAGTGACCATTCCTCCCCGTTCACGAAGAGGTGGCCAATTCGGCACTCCATGTCACCTTTCAAAGCACTCCATTGAAAGAGAGGTGGGGGATCATTAAAAAAAAAAAAAAAAAAAAAAAGAGGGCCGGAAAGGGTGGTGGTGGAGCCAGAAACAGACGCTGAGCGAGTCTCCAAATGCGATTAGTAGCACTGAGTGTTCGCTCTAATCCAATTACTCCAGAAGGCCCAGTGGAGTTCTTCCCGCCTAATAAATCGGCCACATTGCACTAGACAAGCTTTCTCTCGAGAGGGGAAAAAAGAGAAAGGGAACAAGAGAGAGAGGATAGTAGAAGTGGAGTGAGGAAGAAGAGTAAGGAAAACGAAGACGTGGAACAGGGAGATGTTACTGCTTCAGATAACTGAAAGAAACATTACAGACTCAGATGAAGGGCTGGGGCTTAAAATAAGACCTATTTATAATCATAAATCAGGAGATGGATTTAATTTAATATGAAGAAAGTTTTATTCCATGATTAACTTTTATTTAATTGGCCATATACAGTAGCTGTAAATCTTCATGCATGACGGAGCAAACAGTGAGATTTTAATTTGAAAGCTGATCGATGGCTCAAATCATTCGAGTCATGAATCGACCCGGGTCATAAAAGAAACTGCCACAGTTTTGTGTTTCTGTTCCTTTACAAAAACCATTTAGACTTCAGTAATTAGTTGACAATCAAGTGTTGTTAAACGAGGCAGAATGCTGAACTCCTTCACCCATTAATGAAGATCTATCACGACTTTATCGAGATTTTCACCATGTGTTACGCGGTACTACAGTTAAGCGTACACAATACTCCTTCTCATGTGATGCACCATGGTTTCTGGAAGCTCCGCCTCCTTCCTGCTAGCTTACATTGTTAGTGTTGAATTTTATCAATAGACTTGTATTGACTGCCTGCCATACAACTACCAGTGAATTAGCTGTTACTTTAGAAGCGATAGAATGCAGGTAGTCCCTGACTTATGAACAAGTTCCGTCCCGGGGATCACGCTCGTAAATCCGATTTGTTCTTAAGTCCGACAAAGTGAGTGTTTTTACACCTTTGACATGAATGTATAGTGATGGGGAAGTGGTGGCTCAGACTGCTAAGGCACTGAGTTACTGATCAGAAGATCGGCGGTTTGATCCACAGCTCCACCAGGTTGCCACTATTGGGCCGTTAAGCAAGGCTCTTTTTCTATATGTGACAAATAAAGGCTTAACATAACATAACTTGAAGCACACCAGCCCACCGGACTATATCTGTTGCCTTTCCCCACACAAAAACCATAATCGCACCTAATTAATTGAGTCACACAGTGAAGTGTTGCCTCTGCGCCTTTAAATTGTGAGGGGAATCTCGGATATAATTTTGTCTCAGAGCTGTTTTCCCCTGTATTGAACTGTGAGTGTTTTGTACACGCACGCACATACAATATACCAGACTTTTTTTAGGCATTCACTTACAAACTGAAAATATTATATATAATTGTAAATATTGGTATGTGGTGCACTGCAGTGTCTATGTTTGTACAATACAAGTGAGCTACTTCTGTGATTTAACCAGAAGTAGAACCGACATCTTCGTATCTGCGGAAATTCGTAACTCGATACGCATCAATAAATTGCCTTCACTCTTAGAGTAACAGTTATCCATCTACACCTTCCGACCAATCAGAATCAAGAATATATAGACCTTATCATGTGACAGTTCTCGGATTTGAGATCAATCATGAACCCTCAAAGCCACTCAAGTTTCACGCGGCCCCACATTTTCATGGCTGAAGCAGTCAGTGTGGTGGCGTCCGAAGAGAAATATAAACACACAATGAATGCCAATCGATAATCATTATGCAGGCTGGTGGTACCACCAGTTATTTCAATAGGAGTTTTTTTTTTACAGATCTGTTTAAGTGCTTTGCCCTTGGGAAAGCCAGTTTACTCCAGACTGATGACATCACTACCAGCACTAGACCTTGGAGTTCAGTGCGTCAACACCGCTAAGAAGCCAGCCATTGAACAATCCTTGTGATTTTTAAAATATAGCTGCTTGGCAAACATTCAGTCTAATTACATTATGCAGGGAAGGAAGCCTCTCAGACAAATGGCTCCTTGCTCCTGAAATTGAATTGTGTCCAGATCTCCACGACATTTCATGAATGAGTGGATGGATGACTCCAAGGTTTTCCTTTTTATGAATGAGCTCATCGTACGCTACCTTCGTCCGTGGCGAAGAATCCACAATCGCATTTTTCTACACTCGGACCACAGGAATCATCATCATATACTTCTTTGTTTTTCTGCGCGTGTCTTCCCGGTCTGCAGTGCTGCATCGCGAGAGCAATTTCAGTCCGCTGTACAAAGGAGACGGGTCACACCTGAGATCTGACCTCCATTACAGCTTTGACTTTTTCCAGACATGCTAGATATCCTCCTCCTCCTAGATATCACGGAGGTCAGGAACGTTCTTAAAGTTAAAACGAACAAATAAATAAATAAATAACACCAGAATCTTCTATATATATTGAATCAATACCACTCTGTCCTTCTGTGTCAAGCAGTTTGCATGCCTTATACTTATTCTACTTATAATACAGAGTGACAGAGCGCAAAGCTAAATGATGTGAAAAAATAATTGGAGAACATGACGTATTTTTTTTGGTCGAGTGCAAGAAAGTCCGAGCCGCTAGTCAAGTCTGTATTAAGCGTTTTTTTGCTCGACTGAACCTCGGAATTGGCACCGCTGGTCAGTAATCTAGGTCCTGTAGAGACAGAAATGTGTTCGCACTCATTTAGGACTTTATACACTTTTGGGGGGAAACAAGTTCTTCAGGTTCCCAAAGGGTTCTGCTTAGATGCGTTTCAAACAGGCGAACCCTCTGTTGTAGGGTTCTGTGTACACCAGTTGTCCGCATCACTGCCAGAACCGCCAGGTGACCAGTATTATACCAATTATATACCAGTAAACTGGTGACTGGATCATGAGCACCCAAAGTTCATCTTTGACTGTTTGGACCAAAAACTAGTCCGTCTGACCCGAACCCAAAGAAAAGCTAAAGTACCACAAATTGCTGAAAAATGTTAATGCTGGCTATGATAGAAAGGTATCAGACCACCCAATGACCTACAGCCTGCTGTGTATGAGCTCACCAGGTGAAGGTTGTTGACTTGGCCTTCAGTTTCCCTAGAATCCAATCAAATGGAATCCATGCATACACAAGTCTGATCCTTGGAGGCCACACCTGCAAACTCCAGCACTTCCAGAGGAACGTTCCAGAGTCCTTGTGACTTCATGCCTTGAGGGTCTGAGCTGTTTGGCGGAACCTAAAGCCTAAGTAGTTTTATTATTAAAATGGTTTCAATGTTGTGGCTCATCGGTGAATAGAACCTGTAGTGCTTACATCTTGGGGACAAAGTTAAGGTTCATGATTTAACCTATGCTTTCACGAACGAAGCACTGACTCCATAGTCATGTGAAGGACTAAGAAATAAAACACACTGAGAATCCTTGTTATAGGAAAATAATGAACAACACCGTGAATAGGATGAAGCTAACGAAGTAAATTTTTTCCTTCTTATAACAGCACCAAAGTGTTTTATTCTTCATCTCCAACATCAATGCCATTTTAAAAATTAATTATAGAATTATACACCGTATGGAAAATGTTGTAGTATGACCATGAAATAAATTACTTCCTGTTCTTACTTACTGTTCACTTTTTTAATTAATATCCTTCCTGAAGACCTTGTAATAACTGAAAACATAAAGCTAGTGTGTTACCTCTGACTTTCACAAAGCGCTGACACTGGGAACGCCTTCCAAAAAATGTTACCATATCTGTTTATATGGAGCATCTACCAGAGACCCTGTCAATGACACCTTCTGGCCAATCAGATTTGAGAATTTAAAAGCACTGTGAAATGTTTCCCCTCCATTATGTCATGCCTTCCCCGTACCTTGTTTACCTTCCTTTGATTTGACCTACACGTCTTATTCTGGCTCTAGAACTACAGGGACACCCTACAGACGCAGGTGCTCGAGGCGGTCGGAAGCGGAACGACGGTGTTCGGCGCTGACCTGTCCGAGAAGCAGCTCAGAGACTTTCAGGACGAACAGGTCGGGCAGCTCTACGAGCTGATGCTGGAGTCCACCAAACCTAACCAGCAGTTCCACATCCAGGAGGACGGCTCACCAAAATGAGAGGCTGCGAATAAAGAAAGAACTGACTCATATTCTGATCTGTGGATATTAAATAATGTTTAATTATTACATTATCGTGATTGTTCTGAATGCTCTGCATGTTTGTAGATCAGGTTCATTATCTTTTTCCTTTCCCACATCGAGGAGAGCGAGACACAACCAAGCAATCGTTCCTTTATGTGTATAATTATCTTGCAGTGGGGAAAAAAAAAAATCACAGACAGTTCAAGCTATTCTCAGGAGGCACTTACCGTGCTCTAAGCATGCAAATCTCAAGCTCAAATCAATACTGCCTCCTTCTTTTAACTCAATTGTATAAGTTCCTGAAGGAGAAAATCTTGTTAGCCAGCAAGCGATTGCGTTGATGTATCTGACAGAACTTAAGAGTTCAGTGTGCTTTAGATAAACTCCTAACATTACATAAAGAAATCAATGTGCCAGACGCTTGTTTTTGGATCAGTATCTCTATTTTTTAAAGTGATGTAATAGGGAGATTACAGATTCAGTGCTTTTCCTGTTCAGTTCGTGGAGTAGACATGTAAAATGTAAAAATGTTAAAAGATCTCAACGTTAAAACCAACTGAACAGTAGCTTCAATTCTATTAAATTCAGAATCAAATGAAATTTTGGGAATGTGTATGAAATGCTAAAAACTCTCTGAGATGGCAATAGGAAGAAACCTTGAGAGGAACCAGACTCATTTGATATGAACGGATAGCAGGGTTTGATCTGCAGTCATACTGTGTGTTAGAAGGCTGGAAGTTCAATATAACAGATAATGTGTTTAAGTTAATATAGAGTCCAGTTCGTTATTGAAGACTCGGGTAGACTGTAGGAAATTCCAGTCCTGAATTATCGAGCGACTGCAGTCACGAGTCCTCAGAGAACAGCTGTCTGCACCAGCCGAGGCCAGGAGCATCTTCATGGTAAAGTGGAACCGTCCCTAGTAACCACACGCCTCCCAAGCAGACCACACGAGGTTGATCTTAAGGGCTAAGGGAGATAGGATCTCCGAACAGAATCAGGATGAGTCAAACAGGTCCAGAGGGCAGATGGGGGTCTGGATCACATAAGCTTCAGATTTCTGTTCTTGGTTGATGAGACTGAGCCAGATGTGGTCATCTTTTCTTTTAGCTGATCCACCTTAAGCTTTGCCATATTCTGGTGTTCTGAGATGCTTTTCTCTTTACCACGGTTGTAAAGAGTGATTATTTGAGTTACTATGACCTTCCTGGTACTCAGGCCATTGATCTTAGCCCTTAAGATGATCTTAGAAGATAACATTTTACCCACAGAGCTTCATCTCAAATCAAGAGTGGATTCATTGTCATTTCTATGTATAATTACAAAATGATGTCTATTTAGGACCACGGTGTCAACCGTACCAGTATGCAAGATTGCATAAAGTTCAAATATGCCACAGTGTGTAGTGTAGTGTAGTGTTATTGAGTAGTGTAGTGTAGGAGCAATAAGCATAGCAGGCATGTTGGCAGCAAAACAAGTTCCATGAATATAAAGTGACCACTGCAGCTTTGTAAAATGGAATGTTTTTGAGTCATACTGGAGAAGGTGAAGTTTTTTTTGCACTCTTGGCTGTTCAAATCCAGTTCTGGAGAGCCAGTGTCCAACCGTTGGTGATTTTTCTGCTCAAACACAAGCTAATCTTGTAGGGGGTGTTGAAGTGGTGGTAAATTACAACCTCAAGTACCCCTTTCCTATCAAAGTGAACCAGGTGGTAGTTCATGGCTGGTGCTAGTGCTGGTTTAGAGCCGGTTCAATAGCGAACCTCATAAGAACTTGCAATGTTTTTCCATGGGCTAGAGAGTCATGACATTACATCACTGTGTATGGACGTGTATGTCTCTATTTTCCCATCAATGCTTGTGGCAAAAACAAACAAACAAAAGAATGCTAGTAGTTTGAGAGTAGTTCGCCTGGCTTTATCATTACTAGAAAGCATTTGAGCACAAACAGTTAGTTGGACATGATAGTCCCACCTCCCAGCCCCTGATATGAGCGGTTCTTTGCTCTAACCCAGCAAAGTGTTGGTCCTGCCATGAAATCCGTTTCAAATTAGCTCCGGAACCTGAATAGGGGTATAGGACACCAGATTTTCATGACTGCATTTGAGCATCGATGCTCTAGATACTGTTTTACGTTTTTAAAAAAATCAGCAGTTCCTGGAAGCTTTTACACCACACCAACAACCAACAGCTATGCCTTGGTCAAAGCCTCTTACAGTACCACTTTTTCATCAGAGTTCATAGTTCATGTCTGGTGCTAGTGCATCAGAGCATTCAGCATCCATTTTTAAAAGATCACAGTCACAAACATTTCACAAACCTTGACGTTCTAGCCCAGCAAAGGGTTGGTGCCGCCATGGAACCGTTTGTTTCCGGTGCTTTGGCCATCTGAAAACAAAGAACTGGTTCGAAATTGGGCACCGGCTCTAAAAATGGGGGAAAGAGGTAAAGAACACCAGTCCTCCAGGGCTGCCTTTGTGCACCCCTGTTCTAGAAACAGTTTTTTGTGAAACAGCACTTTCCGGAAGTGTACACACCATCCCAAGTTGCACAAACAACCAACAGATGTGCCTTGGTCAAAGTTTCTGAGATCACATTAGACTCTCAAATAAAAAATTATGGACATGAACCAGAAAAGTAATAAACTAGCAGTAGGAGTGGAAATTATAATAATGAAAAGTAAAATATTAGCTTTCAAGCGTATGCAATTGACAAATCAATTCCTTACACTGTCACATTATATTACAAAGCAGCACATTGACTTATTAAAGAAAACCAGGCTGACTTCAAACACCTGAGCACAACAGACAATGATTTGACTAATTTAATATGACACAAAAATGATTACAGGTAAATCCAGTTCCTTTGAATCAAATCTTCATGCGGAAGCTAGTGTACTTAAATATGTTTTTTTTTAAATTATTATTATATTAACTGGTGTGTCTTATTTTAATAAATTAGAGAACAGTTGGAACTCAGGGAGCGTTTAAAACAATCTCAAATATTAGCAGAACATTTATATCAAGTATGCTTTGTGCTTCTGAGCGATCTCTCAGAAAAAAATTTTTAAAGCACAGACTCTCATCCTTCTTGCCTTGTTTGTATTCGCCTGGTACTTGACTTCTATTCAAGTGTCAATAGCAGGGACTCGGAGCGACATTTGGAATAAGACGACGGATCGCGGACTTGAAGAGATGACTCACTCGCCATTGTTCAGAGAGCACGAATTGTATTTTGGTGTCAATTTTGTGTAGCAAGGATGTTTGAGGGCCATCAAGTGTGTGAATCACCTATTCCAGCTCTTATTCGGCAAGTCCAAAGGGTGGAACCCTGATCATTTCAGAGCATCTCTGTTTGCCTGTATATTTTCTACAGAATGCATGGCTTCACCTAATGCACAGTTGCCATTCACAAGACATGAATATGGTTGATATAGTAAGTTAATCCTCAAATCTTTGGGTCACCACCTAAAGAGCCTTTCCAGTGCCTTGCAGAAGTATTCCTACCCCTTGAACTTTTCTACAGTTTGTCACATTACAACCACAAATGTAGATGTATATTTTATTGGGATTTTATGTGATAGACCAACACAACAGGGACATAATTGTGAAGTGAAAGGAATAGTTTACAAATAAATATCTATAAAGTGTGGTGTGCATGTGTATTCAGCCCCCATTACTCTGATCCAGTTGAATCAATTGCCTTCAAAGTCACCCAGTTAGTAGCCAGAGTCCACTTGTGTGTAATTTATTCTCTGCATAAATACAGCTGTTCTGTGAAGCCCTCAGAGGTTTGTCAGAGAACATTAGTGAACAAACAGCATCATGAAGTCGAAAGAACACACCAGACAGGTCAGGGATAAAGATGTGGAGAAGTTTAAAGCAGGGTTGGGTTTTAAAAAATATTCCAAGCTTTGAACATCTCCTGGAGAACTCTTCGATCCATCATCCAAAAATGGAAAGAGTATGGCACAATTGCAAACCTACCAAGACATGGCCGTCCACCTAAACTGACAGGGCAGGCAAGGAAATAATTAATCAGAGAAACAGGCAAGAGGCCCATGGTAACTCTGGAGGAGCTGCAGAGATCCACAGAAAAGTCCAGTTTGCGACAAGCCATATGGGCTTGTCAGATCAGATCAGATGAGACCAACATTGATGAGATAAGTTATGAAACATACTGTACATCATAGCATCATGTTGTAGGGATGCTTTCCTTCAGCAAGGACAGGGAAGCTGGTCAGAGTTGATGGGAAGATGAATGGAGCCAAATGGAGGGCAATCTTAGAAGAAAACCTGTTGCAAAAGACTTGAGACCGGGGTAGAGGTTCACCCAGAAGAACCATGACCCTAAACATTAAGCCAGAGCTACAATGGAATGGTTCAGATCAAAGCACATTCATGTGCTAGAATGACCCGGTAGAAGAATGCTGATGTTGGAAATGCCAGGCAGGAGGTCTAGATGAAGACTAAGGAGAAGATTTGTAGATGTGGTGAGAGAGGACATGAAGCTAGTTGGAGTGAGAGAAGAGGATGCGGAGGACAGGGTCAGATGGAGGTGGATGATTCGCTGTGGCGACCCCTGAAAGGGAACATCAGAAAGGCAAAGAAGAAGAAAAATTACCCAGTCAAAGTCCAGACCTAAATCCAATTGAGAATCTGTGGCAAGACTTGAAGATTTGTTGTTCACAGACGCTCTCCATCCAATCTGACTGAGCTTTCCCTCCCTTGATGTGCAAAGCTGGTAGAGACATACCCCAAAAAGGCTGTAACTGCCATACACTCAGGGGGCTGAATACAAATGCATGCCACACTTTTCAGATATTTATTTGTAAACAATTTTAAGAACCATTTATCATTTTCCTTCCGCTTTATAATTATGGACCAGTTTGTGTTGGTCTATCACATAAAATCCCAATTAAATACATTTATGCTTGTGGTTATAACGTGACAAAATGTGGAAAAGTTCAAGGGGTATGAATACTTTTGCAAGGCACTATTTTCTGTGTTCTGATCTGTACGTTTTTACGTTTCAGTCCTTCAATTTCCTCAGATTTATGTTATGCACATGCATTCATTGTAAGTCACTACTGTATCCTGTATCCTTCTTTCCTATCTTTCAAGGCAGCTGATTGGTTCATAAATAATGGAACAACTCTTCAGAGAGGTGAGAATGAATATCGGAAGAAGAAAAAAACACAAAAATTTTGTTTTATAATTTTATATTCATGTTTTGAGCTCAAAACTTAAATCTCTCCACTGTACAGCAACAATAAAACAAAAAAACCGGCCAGTACTTTTGGAGGGAACTGTAAGTGCCAAGCCCTTTAATGACCCGGGATGGGTATGAATATCTGGTGGAACACCCATGCATTTAAGAATTAAAGTGAATTATTTAGCCAAATCTCAGTTGAGCTGCTGCTTTAATGTGGTTTCTCCATTCCAGCTGCTCATATTGCACCATTTAAAATTCATTTAGATGATTATGGGCCGGATGAAGCTATAGGAAATTAATTTAACAATTACAGTCTACCGTTTCTCTTCCTCAAAGCAGGGAATGTAGAAAGTAGGGAACTTTTGGGATGCTAGTAATAATCTTTTGAGAGAAAGTTATTATTCATTATTAAATTATTATTAAAATGATGACAAAAAAAATCTCTATTCAGGGGGGGGAAAAAAGAAAAGCACTCAGCAATCATTGTGTGTGAAGATTACTTTATAGCATGTTCTCTCTTCCAGTCTTTGAAAGGATGCCCTGTATTCTGTAGTTAGCTCCATGCTTTTTATTTTCCATTGTCCATGGTGACATCAATCTCCTTGGAGATTTGCTTTCCTCATCACCCCGTCACTGGTGACCCCAGTGATCACGGAGGCCTCACCCCTACAGACAAGAGCCGTGGATCGATCCGGCCTCATCTCATCTGGAGTCTAATATGAGGAGGCGGCATGAAGAATGAAGTTGCTCCTTTGACTGACGTGTTAATAAGTAGCCCTGACATCCCGGGCTCATTTCCCAGCATCCACGCACTCGACAGAGAACTGTTGACCCCAGCAGGATGTAGATTCACTGACAAAGGCAGATCTACTGGAGGACAAATTTAGCTACGAATGCTCTCCAGCATGATGCACACCTGACACGCATGTCAGAAGCTTCAGCACAGGAACACAAGTACGCAGCAAGCTTAGCATCACACCAACACACCCTGACCGTGAGCCTCTGGACGTGAGGAAATGTAAAGTCATTTTACATTCCAAACAGGAATTATTCAGAGCGCATACACAACTCCATAATTATTGGCACCCCTCATAAAAATGTGCCACGTTTGAAACTTTGATTTCATTTTAATCGAATTATCACCGAACCTCATGCTGTGATGCCTAAGACACTTGTACGATGACCACTAACTCTAAATCCTTCTGTAGCCCTCATGCACATGAATCATCCATCAATTTAGACCACATGGTCATTAAAATATCGATTTTGTGATCCGCAATCATTTTCTGTGTTGATTTGAAAGTATCGCTGGCATCATTATCTTGTGGAGAGATTAATGTACGACCAAGTCTTAATCTAGTTGCAGAAGCAAGCAGATTTTGACTTGAAATATTCCGGTACTTAATCAAATATATTGATGACATTATTATTCTTCATAAGAGTTCTTGAGCCACTAACCACAGAACAGCTTGGGTATGCAAAGATAAGTGAGATTCCGGTTTAAAACTTATTTTATTACAGCACGGATAACTGTGCTTAATGGTATTTTAAGTGTTTGCGCTGTTTAACATCTTTTATCGTATCTCATATTTATCCGACCATCCAGCTCTTTAGTGTTGAAATCCTAAAGAGTTTTTTCAATAGCAAACTTGTTTGGCCTTTTCATCCTTAATTCTGAGCTTCAAGCGAACAGGCGAAATTGATAGTCTAAAATAACCATTACACACACTGAGCTTTATATACTGTACCAGGGGGTTCAAGTCAAACCGGGTCATTTGATGGTGCAGAATAACAGAACACAATTAGGAGAGTTAAAAACTCCCTTTATTTCTCCATATAATCCCCTGCTACACTAATCCCAGTGTTTCACTAGTTTTCTTAGCACACTGGAGCCATGATCAGACTATCTGCTTCACGTCTGAAACGCTGGCCTCCCAGGACCTCCTTTAATAGTCCAAACCTGTAGAAATGGCTTGGAACGAGGTCAGGACTGTACAGTGGATGGGGCAAGAACTCCCAGACGAGTTCCTGTAATGTGCAAGTGGTGTTGGTAAATGGTAAATGGTGTTGGTGTGTTCATTTCAGCACATTACTGCACAATTTAAGAGCCAATATAATTCAGTTTTAGCTTTCTATGAACTTTGCCTTTTTTTTTTTGGAGCTTTATAGTGGTCAGAAAATGTAAATGTAAATCAGCTCTGCTGTGAGCTACAGGCGATACAACAATTATTAACTTACAATTATCAAAATATATTTCATATTAAGGTAATTTTTTTTATTTACAATTTTTGTTTTTTTAATAATACATGGTATGATTTGATCAGAATAAGAGGAGAGATTCATATTTTCTTCATTTGTTTACATGATAATTTTTGAAGCTGGATAGAAACAGGTTTATTTGTATGAATTGTTTTTTAGAAGAAATTTAGTGTTTATGCAAATTGTGCAATTCTGGAAAAATCTGACTGCTGGAGTGTAACACAAAGGCCTCAGAGAAAGCCATTTTGATCTACTGGATACACGTATGTGGCTGGAATTACAACAAAACCCCTCTAACTATAACATATGTATTATTAAATATTTATTATCATAAATGTGAGTCGGAATAATTTCCACTTCTGCGTTTCACATTCTCCTCATTTTGCGTTCTCAGCTTTCAGTGCACTTGAATTTTTATGAGTTTTGTGGGTGTCACTATATGCAAATGACTTGCGTCTGAAAAGCACTTTGCACATTTTGGGTGATCTACATAAGCACATGAATATGAGGGGAAAAAAACAAACAAAACATTGAGTATGTGTGTTTCATTCCAAATACTGTATATTTGGAACTGTGCCATAATTCTTTAGTTAGCTCCATGGCGCTAAAAGTGGTGCATTTATTAAAAGCATTTCATAATTATTGTAATTCTATGCAACAACCTTAAAAGTAAAAAAAAAAAAAAAAAGTGAAGCAGGCAAACATCTCTTTGGTGTTGTTAACAATCCTGACTGTGTGTGCACGCAATTTTTTTAATAACCGCTTCTCTGTCATTGTTATTCCCTCAAGGTCGTGAGAATCCGCACAAATCATCATTTATAATTAAAGCTCTAATAAGTTTATAATGAAAATATCACGACTTTGAAAGTGCAGGCATGTTTATGAAGGTTCAAGTTTATTGAATATTGATGTTCGTAAATTGCTCTGGTTGGAATTTCATACCAGTGTGTGTCTGTGTGTGTTAATGTTGTTTGGAAATAGAAAAATGGACTAATTAGCCATGTCAACATTAAATATTCATATTAAAGCAATTAGCATTTATCATGTTTTTAGTACTTATTTGGAAGTTTATTACCTTGTCAGGGTGAGAGTTGCTTTTTAAACTTTTACAGAGCTCTTGCTCATGATGTCGCCATATTTCTTCAGTAATGAAAGCCTGGGGTGTAACTCACTCACTGTGCCGCCATATAATACATTACTGTATATGAAATATAATATAAAAAATAAGTAATAAAATATATTGAAGATTGTAATTACTGCTATGACACTTATGCAAAAGCCACTCATAGGATGATGGCATTAGATTTCCCAAAACTCATGGGAAAGCGACAAGATTGGTATTGTTGCTTCGAGACATGCTAATGAACAGAAAAATAATGTGACGTACACAGATCAGCCATTACATTAAATTAAATCCACCTTAAATTGGGATGGCTTTGTATATCCCAGCTTTTTGTTAGTAGGCCAGGGTCAGAGCACATGGTCTACCATTATACAGCAGCCCTGGAGCAGAAAGGGTTAAGGGCCTTGCTTAAGGCCCCAACAGCAGCAACCCGGCGGAGCTGGGGCTTGAACCCCCCCCCCAATCTTCTGACCAGTAACCCAGAGACTTACTAAAAATGAGCCATCACTGCCCCCAGGCTAATTGCAGAATGTGTTCTGTGGTAGCATCATAACTAGAGTGTTTCTATAACCAGGGCATTGAGTGGGAATCGAACCATAGCCAATGCCCGGGCTCAGCTCAGGCCCCTTGGAGTGTTTCTCTGCAGGGTTTCTGGTGTGTGCTGTAGTGTCTGGCCCCAGGATGCTGGCAGTGGATCCTTTGGGAGCTGTGGGTTGCAAGGTGAGGCCTTTGTGGACCCGACTTGTTTGTCCGGCACATCCCATGGATGCTTGATTGGATTAGGATCTGGGGAGTTTAGAGGCTGGTTCAGTAGTCTTGGGCTCTTTTCCTGCTAGACCCTGTGTGTGGCAGGCTGCGCGCCTTTCTATCATGGCCGAGCATTGTCTCTTTTTTTAGCAATTTGTGATGCATTGGCTTTTCTGAGGGATCAGACAGGATAGGCTGGTTTTTGGTCCCAGTGGACTTTTTGGGCCCATGTTCTTGTCACCAGTTTACTGCTGTATAGTTGGTGATCACAGTTGTTCGTAATGTTGGATTTGCGGGATTGTGCTGACTGATGACTTCAGCAGAAAATAGTCACTGAAAAATCACACTGAAATACAAATCCCGCCACCTACATGTTCAATATTGCACATACCGCACCGCTGGTAAACAAGCTCCCGTCTCTCAGCACAGTGACCGTTTCCTCCAAGATGAACAGCATGGAATGAGTTTTTCATTAAACGCTCCTTTATCAGCATTCCACTTGGGGACTGGGGTAGTCTGCACAAAAACATCTTTCTTCATCTTTTAATGCCAGCCTGATGGCGTTTACGGTGTGAATGTGTCATCCCTGAGCAGAAATGCCGAAAGGAATGAAAAATGTGCTGCTTAAAAAGCACAAGGTCGCTACGGCAAAATTACAAAATGCTGAAAGGCTCCAGCTTTTCAAGCCACACACACACACACACACACACACACACACAATGAAAGCATGAAACAATACTGCATTTAAAGCTTTAAAATGTTTATTCTCATGCTGTGTACTGTTATTCTGCACAATCAAATGAACGCCCCCTTATAGTATACGGTCAGATCCATAAGCATTTGTCAGGTAACAATTTTTGTATTTTTTGCCATTTTTCTTCACCACTGCTTTATTTGAATAAAGCAATCAAGCGATTTAAGTATTAATTCAACAACATTGCAAAAACATTGCATTAACTGTTTAGGAATTACAGGCATTAAAACCAAATCTCTCCATTTTAACATGTTTCAGCTTTATGTTATGACCAGTTTAACGAGATAAGAGTCTTAATTCTAAGTGGTGCATTTGCTTTCACTAGCTGTTTTTTTGGTGAATTTGTGGTCCAGGAGGTGCTAATGCAAGTGAAGAAGGCCATCAGTTAACTGGGAGGGAAAAACAAAACAACAACAACAACAACAACAGACACATCAGAGAGATTGCAGAAACTTCAGAAGTGGCCACATCAGCAATTTGGAACGATCTTAAAAAAAAATGGTACCTTGAAAGCCGTCTACACAACATCTATCCATCAAGTCAAGAACACTCTTGTAGAGAAAGGTGTATTATTGTAAAACACAACACGGTGGGTGTACCTTAAGATGCAAGCCACTGGGAATGCTCAAGAACAGATACGGCCATTGCTATATAAATAAGTCAATAAATAAACAAATAAATAAATTCTTGTATAGGAATGCATGGAACAGAAGAATATGGACATGAAGGGCTCATCAAACCTGGTGAAAGTAGTGTTAAGTAGCATAAGCGTGTATGGCTGCCAGTTGAACTGGGAAACTGGTGTTTATTGATGATGTGACTGCTAATAGAAGTAGGAGGATGAAGTCTGAAGTGCGCAAGAGTTCTACTTCCTTCTCAGTCAAATGATCACAGAACTGATCGCCTGCAGTACAGACTGATTATGTCCCAACAGCAAGGCAAAGAA
The DNA here is from genome assembly GCA_030068275.1 of Clarias platycephalus. Taxonomy (NCBI): domain Eukaryota; kingdom Metazoa; phylum Chordata; class Actinopteri; order Siluriformes; family Clariidae; genus Clarias; species Clarias platycephalus. The sequence continues at coordinate 5,075,709 of JAQQZT010000021.1, forward strand.
GTGAAATATTCTTAAAGGACTGAGTCATTCGCCTGCGTCAGTAAAAACCTGGCACGGCATCTAAGGGAGGAAATTCAGTATGAGGTGATGTCCATGGGTTCCAGACGTCAGGCCGGTCACTGGGTATAAAGGATTTGAATCCAAGCATTTTAATCAATATGATTTAGTTATTTCAGTCACGTTTACGATTGTGAAAGTAGTTGCAACTGTGGAAAAGAAAGTCTGTAATGGGTGTAATACACTATTTTATGGTAAACCCCTGGAATTACGTATACACTTCAATCACATCTCGATCGCTTCATTTCATTTCAAACCCACTGTGATAGTGTACAAAGGCAGAAATATGAATACCTTGTCACTGTGCAATTACTTATAGAAATGGTAGAAATGGTACTGAAGTGGATGAACATGTGTTCAAGTTGCTTGATGTGAACACAGTGGCGTGCGGTGGTTTTGCGTTGGCGCATTATAATTCGACATTGAGAGGAGATGAATTCCCTCTGGGGTCAGCTGAGAATGTTTAGCTGGATGACTTTAATTGCACTGAGAATTTTTTCAATCAGCTTTGTTTTGTTAATTCATTTTTTGGCACAACTTGGCAGAACTACACAACAGGGAAACATCAATCAATCAGCAACACCGAAGCTCTCAAAGTCTCTGAAAACTGATCCTGAGAGCTTTTAGTGCTGCTGTTGGGAGCAAACACAAAGATCTTTTCATCTGCTCGGAATGTTTAAGAGTTAAATTTCGCTTTATGCATTCAGAGCTGGTAACAAATGGATGAATTATTATTATTTTTGTTGACTGATTTAAATGTGACCTGTATGGTACGATCGAAACAAAAGGGTTCATTATTGAAGTAGAAGGTCGTGTCATTTCCTGTGTGATGACAGAATCGACTACAAACATTTTGTTGAAAAATCATTAACAGAAGATTTACATTTCTCTTGAGAGTCATTTTAAGCACAGACTCACAGACACTGATTTCAGGCTATGTCTGTGAGGTCCGGCTGATGACACCCCTGCTCACTGAATATAATGTGGCTATGACTTATTAATGCGGACTGTAATGCATGCATATGACTTGGAAAGGTGTGGAAATGAGATTACTAATGCTGTGGCCCCATCTTAATCTTAAGACATGGTCATCATGTTGTTTTTCCCCAAACAGGACGGAATGTGCATATTTTATGTAAATGCAATTATGCAGTACAGTATATATTTTGGGGGGAACAGATATCACCTGTAGGTTTTAGTAAGAGATCTACCCCAATGTTCTTAAAGTGCCCCTATTATGCCATTTTAAAGGTTGCTAATATTGCTTAATGAGTCTCTTAAAACAGGTTTACATGT
>JAQQZT010000021.1:5077161-5091820 GCA_030068275.1 Clarias platycephalus
CCTTAACCTAGCTTCCACTACTCTTTCCCACAGCTTCATTGTATGGCTCATTAGCTTTATTCCTCTGTAATTGCCACAGCTCTGCACATCTCCCTTGTTCTTAACTCCCTTGTTCTTAAGGGAGCACACTGCATGAAAGATCATATTTGAAAATGCATAATAGGGGCACTTTAAATCTGAAAATGTACAGAAATTTGTACATTTATTTATTTATTTAAGGATACATTTTTCAGCCTTTTAACAAGAGTGTATTATACAATGAACCATATTCATAATGCTAGAATTATACAATATTCAGAGTAAAACTATTTTAATTTGAACATTCTTAGGTGAGGCGAAGACTCATGAAACAGATATGAAACAGACCTAAGCCATAATTAATTATTGGTACTGATTTTTATTTATTTGTTTATGCTGTACTATACATATAATAGAGAAAGTGTGTGTGCCAAAGAAGCTAGAAGTTTATGCAACATGTAAGTGACCAATCTTGATTCCGGAAAAATTTAAAGTTCAGCTGTTTTGGACAGAGGATTTTATACTGTATGTGACCCTAAATTAGCAATTTTTCAGCGTTTTACTGTCTCACTTCAAACAATAATCATTAACATTGCAACTTATGCATATTTCTTTATGAGTATTGACAATATAATTGGTGTAAGCTTATGGTAACATATGACCTGTAAAATTGTTGCTTAAATAGTTTTTTGGTAAAAGCTTTAAAAGCAAAAAATCTGTAGTGTCCGTAACCATGTCAAATTCATGTTGCAATATCTTAACAATTTTGTATTTCTGGAATAATACACTTTTTTAGCTTTATATGTCTTTTCAGGTGAAATCTAATTTGGCCGAGTCTCATCTGAATGACAGTTAAGATCGTTGATTTAGGGCCTCCGAGTGGCGCAGTGGTAAAGTGCTCGCCCTATCATCCGGAGATTGCTGGTTTGGTTCAAGGGTGATGCTGTAACCTCTCGCAGCCGGATGTCTAGAGAGAGCTGATTGGTCGAGCTCTCTCAGAGGGGAGGGATGAGAGTTATTTAGTGCTCCCACGTTAATCACGTCTCTACAGCCAATCAGGGGCGTCTATGAGCTCGCGCGCGCGGAGGGAACGGATAGCGCTGTCCTCCGAGTGTGTTACTCCGCCCCCAACGGTGCGTGAGCGAGCAGTTCGAAAAGATGCGGTCGGCTGGCGTCATGTGGTTCGGAGGAAACACATGATAGTCTTCGGCCCTCCCGACTGAGTGGTAGTAGTAACCTTAATGTGGGAGCCCCCTAGTGACGGGGAGGAATTGGACACGACTAAATTAGGGAGAAAATCATTGATTTAAATTTAAAAAATAACGGACACTAAACCATAAAAGGGCATGAAATTGTATTTAGCAAACGTGTTTCTTTTTATCTGATAAAAATATAAATGCGTATGAATATTTTTTTTAAAAATGAAGCATGGATCGGGAGATAAGAAGCGGTAAGTACTGTATTATGAAAAATTGTGTTGTGTGATCCTATCTGAAAATTCACTTTTTCACCCACAGTAGGTGAGACGCTTTTTAGCACCGATACCATGTTTTGACCTTTAGTTTATAACCAGGAATAACTAACTGTCAAAATGCACCACAGTCAGTGAACAATTTTCTCCTTTTAAACTTTTATGTGTAACCTGATTTACAGTATGTTGTTTATGTGGTGCACACACACTTTTTCCTGAAAAAGTTCAGGAAATTATTTGATACATTATAGATCATAAAATGTAATAAACATTATACCATATACCTAACAGTAAGAAAAATATTTAAAATCCCAGCCCCGTGTAGAATCTCTAATTGCACATCATCTTTAATCTCACGTGTACTGTAAACAAAACTAAAATACACTACAATATTAAAACGGTATAATTCATCAGGTACCAAAACTGTTGCTAGAAAGCTACTGTATGTAGCGTTGCTATTTCCTTTTCATGGAACTACTGTACCACCCCGGCCCAAAACTTCTCAGCCTGATAAAGCGAGATCCATGAGGTGTACCAAGGTTGGTATGGAAGAAATCAAGTGTCCCTGACATCACCTCCACTAAACAGCAGGTCTCCTCACCTGACATCAGCGTCTGACCTCACTAATGGTCTTGTGGCTGAATGATCACAAATCCCTACAGATGCACTCCAGAATCTATTGGAAGGTCTTCCCAGAAGAATGGTGTTAATTATAACAGCGAAGCAAGAATGAATCAATATTAATGATTAATTAGGTGTCCGCCTACGAAGTTTGTCCACATAGTGTGTTTTTCTTATTATTATAAGATACTTATATTATTATTAACTGTTAGTTTTAGTCAGATATCAATGTTTAAATTTGTTAAATACTTTTTTTAAATAAATGCATGAAATGTGCCTAATAATAGGCTTAGTAACTGTTTACAGTCATTATTCTAAAGAAATTTTGCGATAAATGCATTTACATAGATGTTAGATCTCAGATATAATTATAAGATAAAAATATAACATAATATAATGAGATTATATTAGCATTAGTGGAACATTCCTGCTGCACTCCCATTAGGAGATCTAAAGGGATTAACCTGGCTCTCACTTTAGCACAGTAATCATTCCTAAAGCCATGACAAATATTTCCTTGTATAATCAGCTCCTCCTTTCTTTAAAAAAAGACCAACAGTCTTATGAGGCAAATAAGAAAATGAATAATATGAAATTCTCTTATGCAAAACGCTCTTCCCCTATGACAGGGTTCATTTATACCGATCATTGCTAATCATACGTTTGAGCCTCAGGTGTGAGGGATGAATTAAATTATACTGAATTACTAAGAATAATCATCATCATTTTAGTAGTTGGGAGTCCCAGTCGTGGTGACCTCATACTCTATGGTTTTCTATCTTTTATCACTCCAGACATCGTTCATGAATGGTTTCAGAAGCAGCTGATCAGTAAAACATGATGCAGACCAGCAATTAACTGTGCTCTCTGCTTACTATTCAGTGATTCACATTAAACTATATAATGTACTGCATCTATTATAAAGGAGCCATTTATTACAAATTTTTCATATTGATGTACAAGACATAAAATTTATGTAAAGGATAAAACACTTATTGTAGGATGTGCTGTTTTAGAAAATATATTATCAATAAACAATTATTATTATAATAATACAAAAGTTATTAAATGGAACAGGCCAATACAAAGCCAATTCACTCCAACAGAAAATGTTGTTATATAATATTTTTTAATCTGTTTATTATAAAATTTAAATTATGACCAAATAATCCTTGGATGAGAGGCATTCCATGAGTGATGATATAGAGCATAACAGCACTGAGACATACTGTATCATGTCATGTCCCAGATGTTCTAACGCTGGTAAGTTACACTAACTGTCGGTCGCGGCCACCCATTTAAAACCAGTCTTGGAAGCTTATTCAACTTTGAGCTACAAAGCTAACTAGCTTCCAAAACATGGCTCAATCCCAAATCCTTAATTCTTGATCAAGGTCCATACTTTGTGTGGAACAACGGATTATACACACTTTTTAGCACACTAGCTTTTCAATATTAGCTTACTGTACATTATTTAAGATTCAACCTTGGAACTTAGCTGATATTTTAATGTAAAATAAGTGGAAATATAAGGTAACTCATACTGTATGTTTCTCAGAACTGTCCACCACCTCCATGGTTTACTCTCCTCACCCTTTGGGCTGCATAGTACCGCTAAGAATTTTAAGCTATTGTTGATAACTAGCTCCACCAATCGCAGAAGGATATGCATTGGCAGAGCAAAATAACTGGTTAAATAAATAAACAAGTTTGTTGATAATAAATAGTGCATGTTGAACAATTGTGGTTGTTGTACTGAATATTAGCAGAACTGTGATATTGGCCGCATCACAGCCAGGCTGATATTTAAAACAACAGCACTCCCCCTCATGTGATATTTGCCTTGTACCTGATGCTACATCAGATATGAGCTATTAGTTTTTTTGTACAATTAGTTTTCAGTGCTGTATGTGCTCTCATTTAGTAGTAATTTGCTTCAAATATTTTATAAGTTGACAGGGAAAAACTTTTTTCCCACCTGATTACCACTGCTATAGAAAATGCTCATTTCTGCCAGCAACACCACTCTATGCAACATTTAGTGAAATGTTACTACCATGTTAGCTGTAGTGCTTAAATTCTTGAGAAATACTGTACACCTATGACAATATTGCAAAATATGGTCTTGTCCATGTGTAACTTATTGTATAACACAACACAAACTATGTGGAATCTTACTAATTATATTACTCAGCACCTATTAACTATGTAAAATATTCAATATCTTGAAACATGAAGTCGTTTACAAATAAAATGGTTACTTAGGAAAATTATGATGAGGCCATTGTTGTCCCACAAGGATGTATGCTGTGTCCTTCTTGGATTATCCTTTTCATGGAATGACCAAGTTCTAGTTTATCTGGACCACTGAAGGACACACAAAATCACAGCTTGCCATCAAAATAACACATTAAATATTTAGGTTTCCTGCTATCAGCCCTTCCTAAATTATTCCGTCATTTTATTTATTTATTTTTGGAACTATTTTGAAACAGCACTCAAGTCAGTCCCAGTAATTCAGTGAGCTGCATATCTTTATTGTGATATGAAGTGCACTTCTTACACTACTTACTGTAGCCATTAAGGAAGGTCAAGAGTGACACAGCGAGCGGGTAAGATGAAGGCCACTGCTCTTCAGAAAGATGATTGAAGGAGTGTGTGGAATCACCAGCACTTCAATGATCAAAACAGGATTTCTTCAGTGAAAAGCAGGATGTAGTCCAGATCAGATTCCAGGATGTAGTCCAGATGTTCAAATGGCTTACAAATCCTGCAAATGTGACAAGATATCATATAAAATCTACACTGATATGAGGCTATTGATAGCAACTGTGTGTGATCCACAAACATTTGAGGAGTTTCTTTGCACTATATAAAAATGGGTGTTCAAGTCATACTATAACAGAACACAGCTATGAGAATAAAAACTCCTTTAATTTCTCAAAATAATCACCTGCTACGCTAATGCAGTTATCCCAGTGTTTTACTAGTATTTGGTAGAAAGTGTTCTCAGCACTCCAGAGCCATGATTGGACTGCCTGCCTCATGTCGGAAACACTGGCCTCCCAGGAACTCCTTTAATGGCCCAAACATGTGGAAATAACTTCAGGTGTTCGTTCCACAGGCCGGATGTAGACAGGGAAAAAAAAAAGAAAATTTAACTAATTGTCTAAAACAAATGTAAAAATATTTTCTAACTAACAGTAACTAACCTATCACACTAACTAACAAACAATTAAACAAAACAACAACAAAAAACAATGTTGCTATTAAAAACTAATTCTAGCAATAATAAAAAAAAAAAAAACAATTATACAATAAAAAAAGCAATGTTGCTATTAAAAACAAATTAAGTTCTGACATTTTTTTATTAAAATTTTGACTTTAATTTCAGAAGTCAGAATCCAGTCAAAATTCTAATAAAATAAATCTGAGAGAAAAAAATAAATAAAATAAAATAAAAAAAAATATATATATATTTAAATCAATTTATTCATTTATTTTTATGGTGGAATAAAGTAATTTGACAAACACAAAGTTAGCCAAGTCGACTCCAAGCTCTGCCATTGGTGCCAGGATGAACCGGCTATATTTGAACCGGTGAATTTCTTCCTGTCTCTAAGGTGCAGCTGATTTTTGATGAGCACCTTTGCATATTACCTCTTAATTTTTAAATAGCTGCAGAGCTGCTGTTTATTCTCATTTGCTCCTCTTAAATGAAACCTTGAATTTTACCTCTGATTATGATTTCCTCTGCCCATCATATGACCTTTGCTTAAAACCCATGGCATTATATCTATCTTCCTCTGGCTCCAGATTCTCACACACAAATATTCACATAGAAATTGAGAGAGAGAGAGAGAGAGAGAGAGAGAGAGTTTTCTTGCTTTGTTAAATGTGGGTTAGAAATTCTCTTTTAGGCAAATAGGGATTCTTCCAGTAAATTGAAGTTTTAAATGAAGGGAAAGGCAGTAGAGTCTTGTGTGTAACGTGAAATGTTGTGAACATTTAGTTGAAAGGTCATTATTTGAGTAAATAAGGATTCTTCCACCAAAATGAAGTTTGAGGAGGTTTATTAAGGGGGGAAGGGGGCGTAACTTAAAAATGCCTTTGTCGCTATCCAACTAACTATATCTATTCCTGCCAGTATAAAGTCAGACGTCTCACAGTACCAGAGCGTGTTATTACACAAATGATTCATGTGGTTAAACTCTTCCCCACTTCATTCAATCAAAGATATCTTCCTCATTTTTACAGGTGGATAGTGAATTGAGTTGAACCACCCATTCCAGTGAAGCGCGTGTGTGTGTGTGTGTGTGCTCTGCTGGCAAACCCAGTCATTAAGGACATGACGAATGGACTTTCCTACAGTTAGTATAGAAAACGAGAACAATGCAAATTAAAGCTCGTTGTTTTTCAAAAAGACAGGAGCTGTAATCATCCAGTCAGATTCCCAGCTGTTCATCGTGTGACCAACGCACAGCACGTTAAAGAAATGTTCTGAAAATAATCAACATTCCTTGAGGAAACCCTCCCAGCAATGGCGGTGATGGCAAGCATATGTCACAAACAAGTACTGTAGCTGGTGCATTTGTGCAACTATTGATATTCTTCTTCTTTTTTTTTTAATCTGCACACTTACTTTTTATTGTCCTGCTTCTCCCTGGACAGGCCTCATTGTTATTTGCACCTGTTTCAATTTTGTCTCACTCCTCATCTCAGCATGCTTTTATTACTATTTTCACTCATCTACAGTATCTATACGTATGTGTATGATACAATCTTTTTCTACTATATAACATACAGTAGTATACATTATATATGTTAGTCATTCAAGTTTCTTGCATGTCTTTGAAGCCATTCCTGTGTTAATGCTTCGGTAAATCCAGAATCAATTTTCTCTCATTATTTTACAGAAAATAAAAGCGCCATGATTTCAACGACACTCATTTCTTTTTTCTACTATAGTTCCACAAACACTATTTATTATCCACAGATTATGATTTGTAGGCTTATTTAACTTATTATTTTCCTTCACCAAGACATACAGAATATGTCCACGACTGGCAGAGCTGGCGACCAACGCTTAGTGTAATTAACAAGGGTTAAAATAGTTTTAAATACTTATCAGGACTATGTTGCCAAAAGGTGAGACGAATAAAACATGGAGGTGGTGGACAGTCCTGAGAAACCTATGAATTTCGACTTTATATATTTCCACTTATTCCGCTTTAGAAGATCAACTAATTTCCAGGAGTTGGATCCCAAATAGCGTTAAATGGAAAGCTAGTGTGCTATGTAGCGTGTACAATGGAATGTCTCACAAACACCAAGTAGTGTCCAGAGCTTAGAGAGGGATTTGCGATTCAGCCGTGCGTTAGAAGCTAGTTTCAATTCAATTTCTATTTACAGTATATAGCACTTTTAATAATGGCAAAAGCGGCTTCACAGAATTAAAATGGAATATGGAGGAAATAAGAAAAAAAATCAATAGTTTATCAATAGCTTGCACTAGCCATTAACAGAACAACATGGATGGTTCAGATGCAATTTGGAAAGACTTACTGTACAGTAGACCTGGAAACGACTAAGGAGCCAAAGTGTTGCTTAAGATCACAACATTATGAGAGGTGGCTTCTTGTTGAAAGAGCTTCCATGATTGGTTTTAAATATTAGTTGAGTTTTGGCAGGCAGCTGTTCTTCCAAGCACCTTATCCCTTGCTGGTAACAGATATTTACAGTAGTGTTATTAACGGTTGTTAGAAAACCTGATACATATAGTTAAACATCCAGGTGCTGCTGTGTGCCATTGTTGTTCTACTAAGCAACAGGTTTCCAACACTAAAATATGCCAGACAAGGGCTATATAGCTGGAATGAGCCTCATCTACAGAATGCCTAGGGGGGGGAAAGGAATGTTTTTCATTCCTGTTTAACATCATATCCATTTAAAATGTCTTTGGACCTTATCCCAGAGTAAATCCATGTGTGGCCAGAAGTCTAGCACAATTAAGCCAGAGTGCTGGATGGATGGGTTTCCACTTTTCATCATAATGAGCAGCCAATTATACAGAAGGCAACTTTGTGTACAGTGTCTTGATACATTGCAGCGGTCTGATGGAGAAAGAAAACATTTAGCTTCCTCCATGGTGTTTCAACATCTCCAAGGGGGAAAAAAAGTAGTTTGCACAAATTGGCAGTGACTACATTTGGAGAAATGTGATGTCCTATTGATATAAAAACAAAAGATCTGTCCCATGATGCCGCACATTCCTGAGCGTCTGGCAGAAGAAAGTCTTATTTACTTACAGAAATATGTGAAATTGTTCATCTTGTTCTAAAAAATTCTGTCAGTACATTCCACAGTTTGTTTGAATATGAGAAGCTGTGGAAGTATGGAAGTACTGTATCAGATTAGCTACCTTGAAGACTCTGAAGCTTGTGGCCATAAAAGTGTGCAAAAGATACGAGGGTGGCACATCTAAAGTTCTCTAAAAGTACATTTTTGACACATGTAGAACGTCTGTAATGGCTCTTATGACTCGGTTCTTTAACTTGCCATACTGTATAAATAAAAGAAAGGTTTTGATTGTTCAGGGACATTGATCGGAACTCTTAAATACCTGTTCTATCATATAGAATATATAGAATATCATGTCATCTGAGAAGGAAAGATACAAAAAAAAAAAGAAAAGATAAAAGTAACTTAAGGAAATACAGTATTTAAAGCTTTTTTATCTTCTACTTCTTCAGCACTTACATCCTTGCTCTCTTTGTTCTCTTTTGTATGAACCTGACACATAAGTGCAGGAAGTTGACAAGGCCATCATGTTTATTGTCAGGAAAAGATGTGGAATGTCAGAGGAGAAGCGAGAGAGTCCTCTGCTAAATGCAAAGGTAGCTCTTTACTTCAGCATAGCATTAAAATTAAATGCAATTACATATTCCGTTTTTGTCTCAGCCGCATCAAGTATTCCAGCCATGCTTTGTGTGAAGTACCTAAAAGTTTTGAGAACGACGTAAAGAGCTGTGGTCAGTGAGTCATAAGGACGACTGGGTCAGTGCAACATTTAATGCAGTTTACTTCTATAATTCCGGGGGGGGGGAATATGTTTTGGCAGAGTGCCAGATTGTAACTGAGACTTAATGATATTTCCCCAATGAAGAACCAAGTTAAATGGATCTCTTAATGTCAACACATCTTGAAAATGGCCATATACCATGATTGTGTTGGCAAAAGCTAATTCAATCACTTTGCTGGAATCTGGAATTGTGTTAAGATTTCTTGGGTGTATACAGCATGATGTTTTAGACTATATCGTACTGTAGAGAACCTCAAACACCCCTGTTTGTACATTTGGAATTCTGGGAAGAACTGATGAGTTGGGTCACTTTTCTGATCTTGGGATAATTTTCAGCCAGAACATCGTATTGGTGTCAGAAAAGTGTCGAACCTGGGTGAAAAAGTGAATTTTCACATAGGATCATATAACACCATTTTTCATAATACTTAATGCTACTTCTTATATCTTCTTTATATCCATGCTTTATATTTTTGTAAATTTGCATATACATTTATATTTTTATCAGATAAAAAGAAACACATTTGTTAAATACAATTTCATGCCCTTTTATGTCTGTAACTTTTCTGCATCTTTCAGTGATCTTAACTGTCATTCAGATGAAACTTGGCCAATTTAGATTTCACATGAAAAGACATAAACCTGATTCTAAAATGCTAAATTGTTAAGTTATTGCAACATGGATTTGACAGGGTTACGGACACTACAGATTTTAATTTAAGCAACTATTTTTACAGCTTCTAGAAGCTTACACCAATTTTAGTATCAATACTCATGAAGACATATAAATAATTCTCATTTTAAATGATTACTGTTTGAAGCGAGACAGTATAACACTGAAAGATGGCCATTTGTGGAGCATATATAAAATCATCTATTCAAAATGGCTAAAGTTAACAACTTAAATTTTTAAGAGAAGCAAGATTTGTCACTTCCAAGTTGCATAAACGTCAGAAGTAGCTTCTTTGGCAGATACATTTTCTGTATTTTATGTATTACATTAAAAGAAATCAGCACCAATCATGTGTACTGGCCGTTTGGGTAGAAAATATTATTGGGATAATTTTTGTCAAAAAAAAAAAGACTACATTGTAAAAGAGTACAAAAAAATTTACATTGTTTGGTCCACATTCAAATCATGACTATCATGTTTTTTTTTCTGGGTATACATGAAGAACACCTGTACATTATGCAACAGTCAATCATCTGGAAGCAGCGCATTGCATGAAATCATGCAGATACAGTACAGGTCAAGAGCTTTGGTTAATGTTCATAAGAAACGTCAGACTTTAAAAAAAAGAATTCATGATCTCAGAGGCTTGTCATTAGCAGACTGGTTTGTGAGGAGAGAAAGACTACAATATCATTATCATTAATAATACCTTAAATATTCATGCTTTATAACCATCATGAGCATCTCAGAAAGCACAACAAAGTGGACCCCAAGACACATGAGCTACTGTAGAAGAAGACGGCACTGGGTTTCCTCCTATGACTGAGTTAATGCTAAAAAGTGCATGATATTTTCTTAATTAAACAACAATTAAAGTTTAAACCTTATAAATTTTCCAACAAATGTGTAAATTCTCTTGAAAACATCTTCACATCCATCCATCCATTATCTACATCACTTATCTTGTGTAAGGTCGCAGTGGTATTCTGGATCATACTCTGGACAACCAGACCAGAAGTGATCACCCCCAAACCTTGAGCTACAAGGTGACAGTGCTAAAAAACTAAGCCACTGTGCCATCGTCATCATCATTACAGTTAAAGTTAAAATATAAAGAATACTGTACGTGTAGGTATCTGCAAATCCTAGACAAACAAGTAACAAAATAGATTTGTGTTATTCACATGAGAGTCTTGTTGATCTTGGTACTGTACTTTGTTTCTGCTTAGATGAAGTGTAAATGTCAGGCATGGACCAAAACTAGAATTAACGTTCCTAAATAGTCTCATGGGACTCTGGGTTATTTCTGCCACTTGGTGACTAATGTGCATGGGCTAGAAAAAGCAGTTTGCCTTCTATGCCAGAAACACATAAAACAAAGTCCCTGGTGGCAACACACACCAGATGAATTCATCATTCATTCATGGCAATTCCAAGCTGCTGGGATAAGCTAATAACCAATGCCTGATGCTCAGGGGATGATAATGATGGCTTTCTTAATCAGGAAGAATTCAAGGCTCATGGAGATGGAGGCTTCAAAGTTATCAATTCAGAACAGGAAATAAGACCTGGTTACCAATAATGGAATGAGGCCAAAGCAAGCCAGAAATCAGTGCGTTGTAAGATATCCTGAAGTGATCATAAGGAACTCCAGCATTGTGTGACATTGGGATAGGTATTAAAATTAAGAAATGAATAAAGAAATTTCAGATTAACTTGATTTGAAGATAGTATGTTTTTATGTGCGAAGTTGAACACACTTTTATATTATGTTCACCAGTTACAGACCATATGGAGACGGAAAAAAAAATGGCAGCTTTAAAAACAAAACAATGAGTTTGTTTGGAAGTCAAAGTCAAAGGTTTACTTTACATACAGTATATACTTTTCCTTCGCCTTTGTATAATGGTGGCATAGTGGTTAGCACTGTGGCTTTGCATCCTCCAGGATCCAGGGTTCGAGTCCTACCTACAGGTCAGTGTTCATGGAGTTTGCATGTTCTCCCTGGTGCGGCGGTTTCCTTCCATAGTCCAAAGACATGCCGCTTAAGCTAATGGGTATTTCCGAATTGCCTGTAGAGTGTGAACGAATGTACAGTATGAGTGCTTCTGCCCTGCAATGTATTGGCACCCTGTCCAGGGTGTACCCTGTCCCAGCATCGTGTCCCCTGGGATAGGCTACAAGCCTCCTGCAAACCTGCACTGGATAAGTAGTATAGGGGATGAGTGAGGGTCAGTTCTGAATATTCTTATGTTCTTAAACCAGTCCGATTTGGAGTAAAAACTGAGACACTGGCAACCCTGTCATTATCTACAGTATCCTGTCTGCTCTTACTCTTCCACCGAAAATTTTCCTAGACTGAGCATGGGCACTGTGAGTCCTGCCCCAGTGGGCCAGAAAAGTGAGAAAATCAACATAATTACTTAATAAAGGCAATTAGTTTTAGAGCAGTGTTTGTAAAGTATGAGGTGAACAATTATTTTGTTGAATCATTAGTGCTGCCATTAGATGACAGACTCTAGATGCTCTTAAAGTCCTTCTGAATCAACAGCAAACTGAACAAATACTATACACTGAGGCTTTCAAATGCTTTTGTCCATCAGCCATCAATATCAGAACCGGACACCAAGCATCATAACCAGGGTGTAACTGACACCATTGCAAATACATTTGATCTGAAAAACCAGGTCAGTGTTTTTTTTTTTTTTTTTTTTTAAATAAAAAAGATGTATAGATGTACAGAACAGCAACTATTTTAGTATTTTTATACAGTATTTCTGACATCATCACAGTTGCGATCTTCTGTCCATAATTGGTTTTAATCAATACAGATGTTTTAAAAAACTAATCTTAGTATACTAAATTCAACTCTTACCTCTCTTTGTGAAATACGATATGTTTAAAAAGCAATCCATGTAAGCAGCCTGGACAAAATATTAGCCACATTCACCAATAGCATTAGCTTAATGTACTGCATTGTAATTTGACCAGGAAAGCGCTCATAAAATACAGTACAATAGCGTCTGTAATGAAAGGGAATTTACTCCATCATATTTTTTTTATTAATAGTTTGTGCGGCTGGATGAATGTAACTTGGAATAAAAGTAGACGGTAGAATTGAGGGTGAATTTCCCTTAAATTTCACTAACTCTACATTTTTAAAAGCAAATATTTTTAATTTGTATTAAACTGTGTTAGCAGCGGCACGGTGGTCTAGTGGTTAGCACTGTCGCCTTGCACCTCCAGGGTCCGGGTTAGATTCCCGTCTCTGTGTGCATGGAGTTTGCATGTTGTCCCCGTGCTTGGTGGGTTTCCTCCGGGTACTCCGGTTTCCTCCCACAGTCCAAGGACATGCAGGTTAGGCCTTTCAGGGTGTACCCCGCCTCGTGCCCTAAGTCTCCTGTGATAGGCTCCAGGTCCCTGTGACCCTGAATACAGGATAAATCGGTATAGAAGGTGAGTAGGTGAGTAAAATGTGTTCTTTATGTGAGTTTAAGCTTTTCTTCACACTTCTTCACACATCCTCCATTTTCTGATTGTGATCTTGTACATTTGGTGCATTACAGAGCTCGTTTTAAGCTAAAAAAAAAAAAAAAAAAAAAAGAGTCTGAGCAACAAATCCTTTTTATATGCCTTGTTTTGCTTTAAAAAAAAGTAATTATACTGTAGTTTCTAAAGAACACTGAATTTCAACTAAAAGAAATTTAGCTCCACAGCATCTTTAACACCTGATGGAAAATTCTTTCATAAACGATGCAGAATAACATAGCGCCATCAAAAGTCCCTGTTTGACCTGAACACCCTTTGGATTAAATTTTTCATTATTATTATTATTATATATACATTATTTGTTCATTATTAAGCATTACACAAAGAATAAGGTAATCAACAATTATATATATTTTAAAAATGATTAATTAAATAAATTTAAAATGTAAAATAAAATAACAATTTTTTAAAGTATTTAAAAATTAAATAACTTTTTTTTAATGAAATTATACAAATTTATCTGAAGTGTTAATCATGATAAAAGGCAGTTAAATTTTCTGGTAGGTGCTCATGATGACAAAAATGTAATGAGTAAATTTTTGTGTTATTTTATCCATAAGCAAATGCAAAGAAATATTTTTTAAATTGATCTGATGAGCTTATTACAGGTAAAGGTCAAAGCTAGTGGCTATTATTTGAGCATGTCAATATTGTTTATAGATTTTATAGATTTTTTTTTTTGCACATCAAGATAAAATTTTTTTTTTTTAAATCTTTATATAGAAAAAATTAAATAAATAAAATAAAATAAAATAAATAAATAAAATGAAAAATAGAAAGTACTTTCAGTTCTCGTGCTGTGGCCTGAAGTTTGAACATTTGACATTCTATTGTCTTGGGTGTTTTTCAGTCCTTTTGTCTTCGCAATCAAGAAAACCTCGTCTTATCACCAAACCAAAGTCTGCGATCGATCTATATTTTCTAATTTTCTTCTATGAGCCTCATTAGCTTTCACTGCAATTAAGCACTCTTCAGCTACATTACCGCTGAAAGACTGCAATTAAAAACCATCAGATGTTGTTTAGAACCATTTAGGCTCCACACCTGTTACAGCTCTGTATAAAATGTGATGCCTGACTGCTTAGAGCATAATAACTGTTATGAAGTTGTACTTTAAACAAACCCTGCGTCTTGAAATCTGTATTTTACATCGCATGGATGCCTGGAGAGATGCGCCCGGGGGGGGGGGGGGGGGGGGGGGGGGGGGGGGGGGGGGGGGGGGGGGGGGGGGGGGGGGGGGGGGGGG
>JAQQZT010000021.1:5107893-5118409 GCA_030068275.1 Clarias platycephalus
TGTAAAGCCTTAACGGTTTAATCCTGACTCTATGTAAAGCCTTAACGGTTTAATCCTGACTCTATGTAAAGCCTTAACGGTTTAATCCTGACTCTATGTAAAGCCTTAATGGTTTAATCCTGACTCTATGTAAAGCCTTAACGGTTTAATCCTGACTCTATGTAAAGCCTCTGGTTTAATCCTGACTCTATGTAAAGCCTAAATAAAGTTTTATTTCCATGTGCTTGTGTTATGTGCGAATCCTCCGAGTTCTTCGATTTACGTCGATCAACCTTAAAATGATGCTAGTAACTGTGAAACCTAAATAAAACTACCTGTAAACCTAAGCATTTAATAACACAATAGAGTAATATATAGCAAACTTTTCTTTTGCAATAAAGTAAATTATATATTATACATTTTATAAACCTACAGTATTATATAGACAATGCGAATGTGGATCATTCAAGGCAAAGCAGGACTACACTGATGTTACAGTAGGTTACTGATAGCAGTGGTGTCTGATCCACACAGATTTGAAATATTTCTCAAATGTCATCCTTTGCACAAGGGGTGTCCAAGTCGAACTGGGACATTTGATTGGGACCATTATGTCTCTATATAATCCCCTGCTGCAATAATGCACTTATCCCAGTGTTTCACTAGTGCTTGAATACCATCAAGGTAGAAAGTTTTCTCAGTACGCCAAAGCCATGATCAGCCTGCCTGCTTCATGTCTAAAACCCCGGCCTCCCAGGAACTCTTTTAAAGTCCCAAACATGTGGAAATGGCTTGGAGCGAGGTCAGGATGTGGCAAAGTAACTCCCAGCCAAGTTCCTGTAATGTGCAAGTGGTGTTGATAGTGAAT
Source organism: Clarias platycephalus (assembly GCA_030068275.1). Lineage (NCBI taxonomy): Eukaryota > Metazoa > Chordata > Actinopteri > Siluriformes > Clariidae > Clarias > Clarias platycephalus. The sequence continues at coordinate 5,108,741 of JAQQZT010000021.1, forward strand.
GGTTGTGTGTACAGTTCACAGATGCGTCTCTTCCGCAAGCTGAAGACAAGTTATCTGTCGATTGTCAAGGATCAGTAGTTCCTTAAACGTTCCTTTAACGTTCTTTAAAACATTTTCCCCAGAGGAAACCTTCATGGACAAGAGTAGAACATGTGAAGCTCCACTCAGAGAGTAACTGAAGGTTTTAAACCAGGGACTAACAGAATTAAACATGGAAGGTGTGAGATGGTACTGCTATAAGATGGAAGCATTTTGACTACCCCAAGGTCTTATAGGAAGTTACAAGTACTGCCTAATGAGCAAGATCGACCTGGTTTCAGACCAAAAAAAGAAGAAGAAGAAGAAGAAGATTGGCGAAAATGAAAGTGTGCCTGCATTTCCTCTCTTGCAAACAACATTAAATAGATCAAATTTTCTGTGCATGATTGCTAAACATCCTTTCGGCACAAGCCACAAGTGGTACTGGATGTGGGTGTGAGCCATGAACATTTACTTTAGACTTTGGATAAATGTATCTGAGATGCAGTGGTGGTTTGGTGCTACTGAAGAGGAAGTTCAAATCACCGCCGTCACTTACTAAAACTACTGCACACTTGATCCAGGGTCCTAGCCCTCAATCGCGCATCTCTGAGCTTGAATTAGAGTCTTGCTCATTTGTTATGTAATGTCACTTCAACAAAAAGCATTTGTCATAGACGGCCCAGAAAAAGAATCAATGCATCATGTGGATGAATAAATCTTTAACCCTATTCAATTTAACAAGCCTAGATTATTCGAGGGCGAAATTCTAGCTTTTTGTCCGAGTGCATTTCGGGCATGTTCTGTAACCATCGCCGGAATGAAATGTTTCCGGTTGGCCTGTAAAACTCGCAAAACATGGATCTGAGTGAGTTTTGAAAGAATTTTTGTCTTTGTCTTGGTAATTGCTGGGAACGTCTGGGTTAATGTCTACTTGTTAAAATGTTCATTTTTGATCTTTTCTATTCAGTATTGTTTTTTGTGCTGGATTATTCATATTGTGAAGCTGGAAGGCATTCATAATTAAAGCTAATAAATCATTCACAAGATTTCAAAGGATTTTCATAATACTAATTACTTTTGTTCACAAAAACAAAAAGTTTCATCTTTTATTTCTGCCATAGGTCGGGTCAGTCACAGATCATTTTAATTTATATTTGTCAGAACTATATACAGTATATTTATACACCACTAGCTGTAGTACGCGTCGGAAAAATAATTTGTTGAAATAGTTATAAAGGTTAAAGCTAAAAATATCGGATCAGTTTTAATGTAATGAAAATTCAGGTTGAAGCCCACGTACATGTCTTGAGTCAGGTCGAGTATCTTCCACCTTGTTTACACTAAGTTGTACATCTTTCGTCGTCAGCCAAATACACTCCCTGTTCGGTAACCGGAAAGTGAATAACCAGAAAGTGAATGAGCAATCGAAAAAGGAGATTTGATAAGAATTAAATTTTGTCTTAAAACGATCTAGCGTGTTAAAATTCACGTATGCCACTTGACGCTGTTATTTCAGCAAAAGTGAAAATATTAATTAATGCAAAAGCTTTCTTAAATTTTTTCTTTAATTAAATAATTTATAATCTGACACGTAACGGCTCATAACGTCCGTTCTACTCAACATTTTAGTTTCATTTGCAGATTTGACTCCAGGCAAATATCGAAGGACTGGCAAAGTTTCGTTCAATTCTGTTCAGCCAGTTTTGCGTGACAAATGTAAAAACAAGCCCTTTAATGTATATAGATCTTTTATAGTATTAACAAAAATGTGGAAAACACAACCTAAATTAAAAAATGTATAAAAATATTTAAAGAAAATTGCGTTTACTTCTGAAACTAAACGAAACATTAATCCTAACGGCTGTCCCATGTCACCATGTATTTTTTTCAGTTACTGTAAGAGACCCAGTTTGTCTACTTCAACACAGTTACCATTATGCCTAAATATTTAATTTTCCTTTTTCTGCCAAACCTGCACTTTCTCTTCACTACAACATTTCCCTCCAGTACTTTTAACCACTAATGCACCCATATTTCACAAGATATAAGACCACTTTCTGTCTCCTGACTATTTTTCTCTTTGGAAGAATTGTATAATGTAGGTATAGTGTCCTAAAGCACTGCACCTTGTTACATCCTTGTTATCTACAAGGAGACATAATATATTGGAACGGGAGCTACACTGCCTTTCATTTATCTTTTTTTTTTTTTTTTAAGCTATAACTGTAAATAAGTTCATAAAAAGAAGTTGGACGAATCCAAAAAAAGTGCAGAGGTTTTTAGAAATAAATCAGAAGACAGAATGTGTTTTTGCGGGACTGAGATTGTCGTGATTTAAGGTAATGTTTTAATGGTGCACTTAGGGTATCTCAGTACAGTATGTTTCCTTCTTATCCTACTTAACTTGGACTTTCTCTTAAGGATTATTTTTACTTGGTCACTAATGCTTCTTTACTTCAACAGATCTCTAGCCTGGTTTTTGTACCAATTTTTTTCCTGTCTTCACCATAGCAGTTTATTGCATTATTTCCATTATTTATTTAAGACAGACTTCTTTTTCATGGAATCAGGGCCCAGTTCTCTGATGCCAATTATGTTCTACCTTTACAAGTCAGTGGATTCAATGGCTTCATCCTTCTACACTAGTGTTTTGTTAATTTAGGGGGGGGAAAAACAAAAAAACTATTCCATTTACATTTACAAGTATTCAGACCCATCATTGACAGTAGTACTGGGTTAAAGCACCATTGGCAGCAATGACAGCCTCAAGTGCGCTTTTGAATGATGCTTCAAGCTTGGCACACTTCTCACACTTCTTTTGGACGTTTCTTCCATTCTTCTTGGCAAAATCATTCATGTCTCTCCAGAGATGCTCTTTATTGGGTTCAGGTCCAGACTCTCGCTGGACTACTCCAGGACTCCCGGAAAACAGATTTCTTGGCAGTATGCTTCATCTCATTTTTTTGTTGAAATTTTAGTAAGGAAGGCCCTTTAGTGAGGAATGGCTTCTGTCTGGCTGCTCTATCATTGAGACCTGATTAGTGGAGTGCTGCAGTGATGAATGTCCTTCCCTAGGTCTTTCCCGTCTCCACAAGGAAACTCGGGATCTCATTGGCTTCTTGGTTACCTTCATCTCCGAATACTCAGTTGGGCTGGGCTGCCCGGTCAAAATCTCTTCCATTTGAGAATAATGGAGGCTACCATGCTCCTGCACACAGTGGAAATTTTCTTGTGTGTCCTTCTGAGAACTGTGTCTTGACATGGTCATGACAACGTCTTCAGCTAATTCCACCAATCTCATCACTTTGTTTTCACTCTGACTTACGGTCCCATCTACAATGAGAGGTATATGTGTAGATAGGTGTTCACCTTTGCTAATTATGCCCAATGAGTTTAATTAGTCACAGGTGGACTCCAATCAAGTTGTAGAAGCATCTTAACGACCACTGATAGGAGGAGGATGCACCAGAACCCAATTGCAATGTACTGGCATTGTACATAACCCACCAACCTTCTCTTATAAACAATACCAGGTGTAAATCTAGTGAAGCAAGCATATTAATAAATCAACAAAATATAAAACATGCAATCCTTGGAGAAAGCATACAATTAATGATCATGTTTTCTGTGGATAATTACGATTGCTCAAAGTGCGATACTACTGGGTCCTAATTTAATGTGCTAATAATTATCTCTCTGCTGATGATCACTGTTTCTACAATGCTTTATTCTACTGAAGGTCCCAATCACTCAAGGACTGGTACTGGTTTCTCAATCGAGAATACCCAACCACACAATCTACACAACCACAGTAGATATCTCATCATCGCAAGACGTACTTAAACATTAGGATATGCAGTAATCTTCTTGGGCAATCAGATTGTATGAGAAATGTAAGCAATTCGATTGAAAGCAGGGTTCGGTTGGATTTTGTTCTATTCATTCTCTGCAAAGCAATGGGGAAACAGTATTATATTTGGATTTGGAGCTAATCCCAGTAACAGTGTGCGCAAGTCAGGAGAATTCGCTCCAAATATTTTCATTTTTCATTTTCATCAAAGTACAGTGGAGTCCACTTCCATTTACTATTCGTATAAAGCAGTGTTCCTCCGCTCGATTTAATTCGCAATTTTATACAATTTGAGTTGTATCTTGCTAGCCCTAGTAGTCAAACAAATCCTGTACTGGATCCTACACTTATAAATAAGCCCTGGGCATCCCTACTAAGACCTGAAATAAGTGTTACCAGAATTCATTTTAATGTTCATTGTTTGTGGTGAGAAGCACAAGAATCATATGTCCAAATAGAGCCGTGTATGTGTTTGTTAAAGTGTTTCTATGATTGAACTAATCAAGTGCAGTTATTGAAATGAAAAAATGCATTGCATACACATGTAGGCGCTGGACTGTTCTGCACAATTATACCATTGGCGCACATATAGCATTACGGTGCGATTAAATGTAGGGACAGAAAGCCACTTGTGTGGTGTGAAGTACTCATCTCTGAGCATCTTCTCCTAAACAAGGCATCCTTTCTGATGGAAATCAGCAGCTCTTGTCCACCTCCAAGCACCCTCTCCTCTCCCTCGCCTCACTCAAATAACGTTTATTTACAGCTCAATGAACTTCAAAAAAAAAAAAAAAAAAAAAAAGCACCTAAATGAATTAAAAGCTCCAGAGTTTAACGTTGAGCTCCTGATCACACACACATGCTCACTCTCACTCTTACACCTCCACCAACTCATTATGCAAAGCAGGGCAACTCCAGATTACTCATGCTATAAGCTTTCTAGTTGGATAAACTGTTTACGAAACACAGCAAAAACACAATGGCAGAGACTGAAGTTAACAAATTGTTGTGAATGTCGGTGAAGCTGTTTGTCCTGTTAGGGTTCTGTGAGTGAGGTACCAGTTATAATATGAATAGGTTATGAATGGAATCTTTTCTGAAAGGCAAACTCTTAGTAATAAGGAGATTTAGCACACTTTTCTCATTTCTCCTGTTGAGTAAACCTTTAAGGATGGTGGGCGTTTTTTCCAATGAATATTTTAAGGAACCCTCAGTAACATTCGTTACTACGGTTTACTAGAATTTATTAAAATAGAAAATATGCTATATAGAATCTATCCATCACCAGTTTGATGCAGAACACAGATGAGTTTGGGCTCTATTTATTATTTAGTTAGGGATCAAGGGGAACAGGCATGAAGAAAAAACTGAGGGAAGATGGCATGGGGGTTGTGATGAGGTCAGCTTGGTGGAATTTGCCCTAGACCTTGATGCATGTGGTGATGCATGTGGCCGTTCCAGATGTGAGATGACATCATCATCCAGGCACTGCAATGGCAAAGCAGTGGTGAGGACTAAAGACGGTGTCCATCAGGTGCTAGAATGTACTACACTAAGCAGGCTGAAGGGAAGAACATGTCATTGCCAAAGGCTGCATGCTGTTGGGTCTTGCACTTGGGGATGAGTTCCACTTGAAAATAGCTTTTGGACAGGTTTAGCACGGATATGAAGTGGGTTCTCTCTCCAGGTGCTCCATTAGGTCATCCACTCAGTGAAGAGGGTAGATGTAAAAGTCAGAAATGCTTTTAAGCTTCCTAAAAGCTTTGCAACAGAAGAGGCTTCCATCAGGCCTGAGCACCACCACTATGCAACTTGACCAGTTTGACCTGGCAAATTGTTCTATGACACCACCATGTAACATGTTGGCAACCTCTTTTTTAATGCCCTTTCCCAGATTTCTGGGACACGGTAGGGGTTCTGTTAGACCACCACTCTGGTAGGGGTTTTGATGTCATGCACTACAAGGTGGTAATTCCCAATTCCGACAATTCTCTAATGGTGAAAAGCACAGAGGTCAAGAGGTAGTCCCAGTTTTGCCCTTCTTCATCTGTTTTAACATAGTTACAGTCTTGGCCTCATTCACAGAGAGGGATATAATATGCTAGCTGGGCCTTCCCAGTGAGAAGGAAGTGAGGGTGATAAGCTTTGATAGGAGGTGCTGGGTAGGGCAGCCCTCTCATTCACCTGGCGATGAGGTAGCAGCCGCTTGTTTTGACCTTGAGACCTCAGACCATCTCCTGGGTGATGGTCTGCTACTCAAGGAAAAAATTATTCCATACTTGGATCTGGACCCCACTAGTGTGATGGCTCACAGCAGTAGAGGCAGAACACCGGCAGAAACCAGGCAGAGGAATGAGATTTTGGTGTTTCATTCTTGGGGGCATGAAGGAACATGATGGAAACAAGGGAAGGGAACAGGCAGGGGAATAGATACAACAAGTATGCCTGGTTCAGGTGGCAGCCAAAGTTGAAGTTGGTGCTGAGAGAGAGCACAGCAGCCAATTCCTGGCGGATTCTGTGTGCCTGTGGTTGCTGGCTTGAGAGGGGAGTAATCATCGTCTTAGAAGAACAGAGACATGATTATCAGTCTGTGCATTCATATCTACTGCGTTACTCATTGACTGACACTTTGATTCCCCTTTTATTCATGGCATCCTGTTCAAAGAGGTTGAGGCGAGCTGGAGATTACAAGGCACCGACGATGCAGTGTTTTCTCACCCTGCCTAGTGGACGTGTCCCATAAGGAATAATATACTATGAGGATGGTCCACCATCACACTGTTCACATATTCATCAATCCATCCGTCCATTTGGCTATGAAGGGGTCTTCAAGAGGTTTTTTGATGGTTATGGTTCTAATTTAAGAAAGTGGTTCTAAGTGGAGCCGAGATCATTCTGTTTTAGATTCTAAATAGGATCTTTTATGGTTTTCACAGATGCTGAATGAAAGATTAGCTTTTTTTTTTCTTCCTTTACCCCTTCTTTAAAAAAAATCAATATCTGCAATTTCAAATAGTTTCAGAAAGTCACTTTTTTCATCAGTTTGACGCAAAAACCACACTCTGACGTATTCTAGTCTGCTTGTTTTAGCTCAAGGATCTCTCTCTCTCTCTCGCTCTCTTCCCCCCTCCTCTGCCCTTCCCCTAAGTACCTTTTTAGTAATTCCTACGTAACTCATTAGGAGGCGAGTGTCACTGTCTGTCGTCTTCTCCCTCCCCTTTACACACACACACTAAAGCAGCAGCGCACAGTTTATAAGAACTTCACCCGGGTTCAAAAGAAGGTAAAACTCGGTCAGCGCAGAGGCATCAACTCTTGTGAAGGACACCAGGGTCAGAGGAAGGGTTTCTGGGAAAACGCGCGCCAAGTCCATTTGTTTATTTTCTGCTATAAAAGACGCCGTGTGTCTCTGATCAGTGAGAAAAGAGAAAGCAGGGGAACGAGACAGGAGCGGTCCTTCACAGCACCTCTCGCTCATACACTCTCTCTGCCTCTCTCTGTCTCTCTTTTTCTTTCTCAGTCCTCCGCTGCAGCCGTCCAGGAGGACACCGACTCTGGGACGTTTGTTCTTTTTTTTTTGTGCCTCTGCTTCACGATGAAGTTGCTGCTTTCAGTAGTGGTGCTTTTTCTAGCATTAAATGAAGTATTTGCAGAGGAAGTCGGTCCAAATGAAGACCAGGATTACTGGCCAAACGGCTCCATAATGCAGGTAAGCAGATTTAAGAAAAAAGAAGAAGAAGAAAAAGAAAAAGAAGGAAGGGAAAAAAAATTTATATATACGTATTGTATTGTATTTTATTGGCTTAGAAAATTATGCAGCTTGTTAATAAATCACATGCAAATTCTAAAATGTTGTGCGGTATGATAGCCTTAATCTGTGTCTTGTTGAATTTAAAAGCAGAATGCTTATTATTATTATTATTATTATTATTATTATTATTATACTTTTGCTGCTGTGTTTTCAACTTTTGCACTATATGTATCATTATTTAACAGAATGAAAAACCACCTTGAGCTTCATTCATGCAAAAATAATAATAATAATAATAAATCCATGAATGTACAACGTAATTAAAGTTATTGTAAATGGACTTGTGTCGCTGTCCAGGGCTGAAACAGATCTTTGCGTGCTTTATATGCATCGCACGTCTCCTATATGATTTTGCACCCTGGAAGACAGCCAAGCACTCTCACAAGAGCTATATGGATATTTTATGAAAATGACACTGAAAGATCGTGCTGATCTAATTTGTATGAATTAAAGTAAGGATTTTTAAAATGATTATTATTATTATAAATAAAAATAATTATTAATAAATCAGGAACTCCACAGATGATCCTTTCATCCTGAATGCTGGACACCGTTTCAATAAGCACCAAAATATTAGTCTGACTTAATTAACCTTTTAGGATTTTACTCACCGGCAGCTTTAAAGCATTTTGCCCTACATTTACCCTCGACATCTCATTTTTCCACTAATCAAGTAATCCTTCCTAGGATGACTGGCTTCAAGCCAATCCCTTCAGAGAGATCCTCAGACGGATAACGAGAAAACCTCGGCCACATCAGTTCATCGGTCTGATGGGGAAACGCTCCTCCGGTAAGAGCAATTCATCGCACTCCTCCTTTCCTCTCTCACTTCAAACCTTTATAGAGTAGTATTGAAGTAGATCAATAAACCCAACAGTGATATTGAGGGTTTACACACGGCTGCTGGAGTGACCAGATGTTCTTTTTGTTTGTTTGTTTTTTTTTACCTCCCAAAAGGTAACACACAGATTACACGAAAAAGTAAGTCATTTCTTATTTTGAATAAGTTGTATGTAAAATGTGTGTAGTTGGAGCTCACTAAATTAAAAGATATCCAACATGCATGGAAGACACTTTTTTTATAGAGTCAATTGCACATTATTAGATTTTTGCTCTTCTGTTTCTTTTCTCATTTTATGATCTTTATCTGAAATTTCATTGTGCCTAGTATATTGACAATAAAGATATCTCACTGGATCTTATCGCATTTACTAAAGACCTACAACTAATCTAATTTCATGAACTTGTTTGATCATAGATTATCCATCTATCTACAGTAGATCTCACTGATGTACGATAAGAGGAAAATTATCGCACACACACACACACACACACAGTGTACACACACGACGCTACAGGAGCCTGTTCAGTGGTAAACCACGTTTGCCCTGTTTAATTACACTGTTCATGAAAAAGGTTCATTAAAGTTCATGCAGTGCCTTACTGTACTTTACTCCACATGATCTACTTTGGAGTCTTGCTCATCACATTCCACACTATTTCCCTACACTGTTTTTTAGTCTCCATGTGAAGTTAAAACACTTACTTTAATCACTGAGAGGTTTAATGTATCGATCAGCTCATGAATGGTTTTCTTTGCTCCTCGTATTTATTTTGCAGGGCATAAAATTAACTCTTTTGTGGGGCTGATGGGTAAAAGAAGCCAAGAGGAACCTGGTACGTATATACATGTAAAAAATGATCATTTCCAAACCCTACTAACAGCACTTATTTCAGTATATAGAGAAGTGATGTTTTGTCCATTTGTAGAATAATTGGTAATTAGGATTACAGATGTGGAAAATAAACAAATAAATATTCTACAATATCGATCGCTGGAAAAGGAGGACATTAAGTATACTTGCATTAATACTTCAGAATCCCAGGTTTATTATAGCCTACAGAAAAAAAATGCAGTTTTATAATTTAGCCATCCCATAAATTATAAATGTCTAATTTCTACAATCCAGTCCAGACATTTTATATA
>JAQQZT010000021.1:5140225-5150501 GCA_030068275.1 Clarias platycephalus
AGGAGGAGAACCCTTAGGAGCAGAACTATGAGGAGGAGAACCCTGAAGAGCAGAACTATGAGGAGGAGAACCCTTAGGAGCAGAACTATAAGAAGCAGAACCCTGAGGAGCAGAACTATGAGAATGAGCCCTGAAGAGCAGCAGACCCATGAGAAGCAGGACACTGAGACAGATGACACTGCTCACCTCCTCTCCCGCGTCTGTCCGGATGTAAGAGGAGTAGCTGAGCGCGGTCTGTCTCAGGATCTCGTCCTCCTGCTCATCACGGACGGGACTCTGTGCAGCGGCACCGTCCACACTGGGGCTCCGAGTCTCGTTGCCGCCGAACCCGGGACTGTCGGACACGTTCCCGGCGAAGCTGGGGCTCTGGGAGACGTTGAGCCCGAAGCTGGGGCTCTGGGAGACGTTGAGCCCGAAGCTGGGGCTCTGGGAGACGTTTCCGTTGCTCAGGCCTTCGCTCAGCATGGACACGGTGCTGGCGCTCTGGGACACGATCCCGCTGTCTCGGCTCACCTCCTCACTCGACTCCTCCAGCGGGGACAGCACCGGAGCCCGGGGTAACCGATACTCCATCTCCGCATGCACGGGTTTACCGTGTGCCTTTATAACGATACGGGGAATTCAAGTCTTGTTTGCTGATGTTTCTCCAGAGAGAGTCAGGCTAAGACGTTACTTCCGCATTCATCATGTGACCGGGACCATCCTATACGGATCCTCGCGAGGATAAAAAAAAAAGCGCGAACTGATTTTTCCTTCTTTAAAAGTTTTAGTTTTAACAAGAATTATTTGACCATCACTGTTTCCGTGATTTATATATAAAATGTATACAGACGTTAGGAAAAGAAAAACTTGCATAAATATTTTAATACAAAATATTTCATATATACGTTATATATTGATATATGTGATAATATTATGATAATATTAATATTACTGTATTTTAATATACTATTATATAATAATACAATTATATATAATATACTATTATATATATATATATATATATATATATACTATTATATATTATATACATCATACTATTTCGTGTTTACATTTTTTGGTTTTTTATGTACACAAAGTTTTCTACATTTGTATAATTTTCTCTTATTTCATATTTTATTTCTTTATTGAATACTCTTTTTTTCCTTTTTAGGTCATGTGCGGTCGTATTAGCATTTCCTTGCATATCATACTGTGCATGTGACAAATAAAATTTGAATTTAAAAAGTGGTTGAACCAGTTGATTATTGAATTCAGGTGTTTCAATCAGGCGCCTTATCCCCAGTGAAGGACAATCTTAATGCTTCAACATACCAAGACATCTTGGACAATGCTATTCTTCCAACAGTTTTTAGGTCCTTTTCTTTTCCAACATGACGGTCTCCTCCAGTGCACAAAGCGGGGTAAACCCTGGCGCACACACACACATTCATTCACACACTCTGGCAGTTTGGGAATGCCAGTTAGCCTAATGTGGGAGGAAACCAAAACACCCGGATGAAACCCACCAAGCGTGAGGAGAACATGCGAACTCCATGCACACAGACCTGAGGTGAGAATCCGAACCCCGACCCCTGAGGTGCGGGGCCACATTGCTAACCTCTACGCCACCATGCTGCCACACACACATATGTGATAAGGGTTAACACACATAAGTGTTATTCTTTATACAGCACATGTTCTATAGCTATGTGGAAGTTGGGAATATCACATGACCTGATATCTGACAAACTCTTTCTTCAATTATTATAAAGCTTTAATAAATTAAGTGTATTTTATCAAGGTTGTGCTGAAAAAAAAAACAGGTTAGTGCTTTCATCCGAAGCGACAGACGGTAATTAAGGAAATTTATGATTTTTTTTTTTTAATCAGTAAATAATAAATCACTGCATATCATAAAATCAAGATTTTTATTTAAACTTAAAATTGTTGTACAGAGAAACAAAAACAGAGAAACGAAAACACCAAGACAAGGTTTAAATTTCAGAAATTCTGCAGAATAAATATAGATTTACTCCGAGAGTTGAGGTGAATCCTGGTACGTTGGTGAGCTCCAGTAGTGACCAGCAGAGGGTGACACAGATAGGCACGGAAACAAAACTACGGAACATTCAGTGGCCAGATGCAGGAATTAGGAGTTACACAGAGTGTTATGATTCTATGAGTCTAAGGCACGAGGATCATAAATACAAGTTGGATCATGGACACAAGCTGACTAGGCGATCAAAACATGAATTTACTCATCTAAAAAAATGTAAGAATAAAAAAAAACGAAAAGGTACACCCCGAGTGCACACACCATCCAAAAGATTCATAAGTGAGTGAAATCAGAGAGACACGTGACACCTAAACACACCAAAAGGGTTAAAAAAAAAAATAATAATAATAATAATAAAAAATTAACACTGATATGATGCATGTTTTGTATGATTGTTCCCAGATCCAGTGGTGACCAAAGTGTGCATGAAATGACTCCAAAAACGAAAATACAAATACGAAACTAGCCATTCTTGTGATCATTTGTTGTTTGGTGCAGTATTTTTATTAGTCCTTTGTATTTAAAAGCTGTGTGCGACATTAATGATGCCATATAGCAGGTCCGAACCATGGACTCCCAGAATGCAATGCAGATATCCGATGCGGTTAGATCCGTCTCAGCTCATGAGCAATCTGTAAGTGATTCAAGAAATTTCAAGCTGATGAGAGGTGAGGGAGCCGGACAATTCAAAAGACTAAAGCACCGCCGCATCGCTGTGTTAGGTAGAGATGAAAAGATCGTGTGTGATACGGTAAGTGAAAACACGTCCATGAAAGAAGTCCAAGATGAACTTATTTCATCACGAACATCACATAATAACTGTAAAGATTATTTATATCAGAGTCAGTGGGGAATTTTCTTTTTCCTTTAAGGAAAGTTAGCACCTGCGTGTGGAAGTCTTCACAAGCAGACAGCCGAAGCGTCTCTAAATAACAGAGACCGTACACAGCTGTGTGTGTTGTGTCCCGAGCTGAAAATTCATTAGGAGGTACCTGACAAAAATGCATGCTTATTTGTCACTAACTCCGGTTTGCACTGCGGTTTGGACACGTCCGATTCCCAGAATGTAGAAAAAAAGAGGATTTGTTTAATGCTTGTTTTTTTTTACTTTTTTGGTCACTGTATTACATGCGTGCTAATTCAACATACAATTAGAGGGGGGAAAAAAATCCCGCTAGTGAGTTCACGTGTCCGAGCAGAAGAGTTAAACATCACCATGTTCCTAAGACACATTAACGAGAATGTTTTGAAAGGAATCTTGCTGCATGAAATGACAAGTGACTCATGAGATTACAGTGTAGTTCTCATACGTAATACTCAGGCTGCTGGAATGAGGGATAAAGCCACAGAACTCAGACACTTTGGTAAAGTCATGATGAAATGGAAAAAAAAAAAAAAAAAAAAAAAGGCATGCGTTAATACGTTAAGCATTGTTTATTTCTCCCAGAATTCCAGTGGACTGCTTGCAGTTGAGGAAAAGTTTGCTATACTGTACTGTATGTCAGAAGAGACAGAGTCCCCTAACCCTGTCATGACAAGAAGAAAAGTGATTTCTATATGCAAATATTGATATAAAATGACATTCATGATCAATTAGTATTTAAATCAGTGGCTCTGAAAATCGAATTAAATGGAAAAATAAGAGAAAACAAAGATAAAAAAAAAGAGAGAGACATGTATCACACTAATCCCGATGCGTCCCCTGACAGATAAAGATAAGACACGTCATTTAAGAACAAGTAAAAAAATCAAGATGTTAAATTACATTTTACAAAAGGCCTTTAAGAAAGCAGAGAAGTCCCACACGTCAAGTCCGTCGGCCCAGGCTGCAATGTCTCTGGGTGAGATTACGTTACGAGGCTGATCTGAAGGCGCACGTGTGTGTGTGTGTTATAAAGTGATGACCATTCCATCCTCCTCTACGCCACCGCTAGGCAGCGCCAGGCTGTTCCGAGGGTCCGTTCTCAGGCTGCTGAGGATTTTGTGGAGGCTGCCGTTGCTTTCTCTGGCACCGTTGTACGGCGTGTGATGGAGATTCAGGTCTCTGTGGAGCCTGTAGCTCAGGCTGTTGTGGCCCGTTCCGTTTAGGCTGGCGTGTGAATGGAAGGACGCCGTGGACACCATGGAGAGCGGTCTGCTTTGGGGTTTGGGAGGCGACGCGGAGGTCAGTTGAGTCGTCCGAGACGTGAGCGACGCCAGAGAGGCGTTCGAGTGGCGAGTCTGTCGGCCGATGCTGTTCTCGATGACGATGTCCGACTCCTCGTCGCTGTCCAGGTCATCGTGGCCGTAGCTGGAGCTCACGGCAGGCATGGAAGAAGATACGGCCTGCATGCTGGTGATGCCCGAGCTGCTGCTGCTATCCGAAGACTGACCCGAACTTCCTGACACGCGGCTGGCACGCACGACGTTGTTACGCTGATTAGCCGGCTTCACCGTAACGATCAAGTTGTGGCTGTTGGCGATCATCATGTCGGTGACCTGATCCAGGGTCTTGCCCGTCACCTCAATTCCGTTTACCTCGAGGACCTCATCGTTAACGGCGAGCAGACCTGTTCCTTCAGCCAAGCCGCCAGGGACCAGGCGTGATATAAAGATGCCCGGCACCTTCTCCAGCCCGTGTGCCGTGACACGTACGCTGGTGCCGTCACGGATGTAGAACCCGAGTGGTTTGTGCGAGCCGTAACGGTACAGCCTCACGCGGCGGTGCGACTCGGGCACGATGTCCACATCGATGATGGACGACACGGGACGGAAGTCCTGAGGAAGGCCGATGCGGATGTGCGGCCGCTTCCTGTTCAAGTCGTTCCGCAGGGCGACTACGGGCTTCTTCTTCCTGGTTAGTGTGTTGGTGGCGAAGGTGCTGTAGTCGATTTCCTCTGCAAAGGAAATAAATTAAAAAAAAAGAAGGTTTCTGTTAGCATAGTTATGATCTGATTCAGCAGCAGGATAGTTCCTACACATCACGTCTACAGTAAAGACACAAGTAAATAGGGATAAATAAATAGGGCTGATGTCATAGTGTTTTGGCCCCCAATTAATATTCAACATTTAACGGTGGCTTTGTGGTTAAGATGTTGGACCACGAGGTCCCCGGTTCGAGCCCTGATGTTAATGGCTACCACCATTGGACCCTTGAGCAAGGTCCTTTGCCCCAACAGCTCAGAAACAATCGGGTGTCAACCCGACCCTGTAAATAACTGCCCCGGAAACGGTGGATGTATATGTGGCACCAAACGTAGACAGCTGTTCTGTTTAGATCTGATCACCAGTGCTGTGTTCTCCTCCGCATTTCATCCATCATTCATGCTAAAGTTACAAATATATTAAAGAGTGGAAGCTGAGGTAACAGGAAAGTAATGTGTTTATAACAGCAGTGGATTTCACAGGAAAGGAGTTTTCAGTACACCCCAATACAATCCCCTGTGAAAATGAACAGAGGTTACTGTAGTACAAGACGGAAGAGTCGCAGCCAGATGGAAAACCGCTGGAGTAAAGGAACCCGAGTATAAATAATAAAGAAATAAAATAAGTAACCGGATAAGCTGACATGACATTCGACAACCCTAACAAGAAGGATATCTACCCAGCAGCCACCATTATCTGAGACAAAACCCCCCCACATGTACGTGACGGGTGGACCGGGAACGAGTAGTTAAGCATTTTACGCCTCTCCACAACACCCTGCTGTCGAATGCCTTTTGTGCCAGTGTTAATGACGAAGTTTCCCCTTGAAGACCACACAGGAGTTTAATGAGGATTCTCAGGGAGCACATGGTCCACAGCAATCAGTGGAAATGTTCAGACAGCCACAGCTATTCACAAACACCATCCCGGTTACAGCCACCGTCCAATTTCCAAAACAGGCACTGCCTGTTCAAACACACGCCGATATTTTTAACAATACTCCTAAGAGATATATCAAAGCAGGACTTTGCGGATATTGTTGGGCAGCAGGACCGATCTGACTAAGCGCAGACATACTTGCCATGGAATTTCAGCCGCAAGTGCGAGTCTGCCGATAGGAAACACATTGACTCTCTCTCTCACTTTTCTCTCTCTGGCTCTTATTAGGAACATACAGCACTCATCAGACCTCCACCCTTACATGCTCTTATCTCAGGCAAAACATGCCAACATCATGTCTTAAGGTCTGGAAGTTCATGACACCTTTTGGAATAAGTAGGAAAAAAAAAGATTTATTATTATCCTGGACATTCATCCTGGAGCTAGACAGTTCAGCGTGTGACGGGATATTTTAGGGGTTAAAATTCCCAGGACAACTAAAGACATCCGTATAGAAGAGGGACTCCAAGGTTCATCCAATAGATCACTCCATCTGTAACATGTGCGTGCATACTGTACCAAACACAACAATTACATCATGTTCCCCCATGTTATGAAAAGAAGAGAACCCATGCTGAGTGAAAATGGACTTGTAATGGAAGTCTAATGTAATGGGGAGCCGCCGATACTTTCTCTCGGCTGGTCCCGTCAAGGGGTCGCCGCCACAGTGGACCAATCGGTTCGCACACAACTTGGCACAGGTTTTTACTCCAGATGCCCTTCCTGACACAACCCTCCTGTTCATCTAACATCTTGGGACTGGAAAATTCAAATTATATTTGTCACATACACAGAATGATGTGCAGTGAAATACTTACAACCGCCCGTGACATTAAAAATAAAGGCTTATTAATAGGAAATAAATATGAATAAAAAAAATACAATAGAAAATACATTTATCTAGGATAAAATAAAAATATTCTGTACAATATAGAAAAATATAGAAATTTTAGTGTAAATAAAAAAAATGACTGGGGGATGTGGAAATATGCATGAAAGTCTCTTATTAAAGTGACTTGTGTGCAATGATCCAAGAAATGAAATATAAATATGTAAGTGTGCATGACTGTGCAGGATGAGTGCAAAGAGACAGTGTCATAATTGTGCATGTTTAAAAAATGGTTTAGTCCCGTGTGGTGTTTTGGTCGGCACTGCATGGGGCGTGGCACCCACCGACAGCAGGGCTCGAACCCTGATCCTTAGATCCCCAAATCAACAACCGAGAGCCGTAGCCACCACTACCCTATGGGAGGGGGAGCCGTTAAATTTACAAAAAATGCCTGCTTTTCCTTTTCCAGCAGTGAAGGTAAAGCATACATTTGTGCACAAATGATTTGCTGACCCTGATATTACTAATTAATTGGCCAGGCAACTCACCTGACCTGATCCCTATAGAGTATCTATGGAGCACTGTCCAGGGGGAGATGAGAAACACCCGATCCAACAAAACCGAAAAGACGAGCTGAGGGCTGCTGTCAAAGCAACCCGGTCTTCAATAACGCCTTGTCATGCTGCATTGATGCAGTTAACATTGAACAGAGGCTGGACATTTCTGTATCATAAATCCTTTTATTTATGGATCTTAGAAAATATCATAAGATTTTCATGATCTGTTAGCCATTATCATCAAAATTAAAAACCAAAAAAATAGGCTTGAAATATTTCACTTTGCATCTAGAATATACGAGTTTCATTTTTTAAAAGTAAATTATGAAAAAATTGCACTGGATGGACAGACCATCTGAGCCACAGAGGCATGATGGGAAAACTAAAAACACACTAAGCTAACGCTGCACGGCCCTTTCCAGACATAGTGATGGCCGTGGCACTGAGCCTACCAGACGGAACACGAAGTCTGGCTGAAATAGGAAGGAAAATGCACATCCATTTAAGATTTGCCGCACAATAGGGCCAAACCTCAAAAACATTTTGCTTAAGTCATTCTCATAATCATGAGCAAGCTGTAAGGGCAGGAAAATAATTACAGGCTTATTGTTTTGCAAAGTATTCCCCAATCAAGATGGCGTAACCATGCTGGGAACAGGGTCAGAAAACCAACCGAACATTCCAATACAGACAGGAACGAGAGAGACGAGGCAGAAGACATCAATCACGGCAGGTTCACTGAGCACCGCACACTACCGCTATCGAACACACACAATGAGAGGTTTTTAAAGCCTCGGTGAAAAGATGAAGCACTTCACACAGTGCCAAGCACCCACTGGAGTCACCTGACTCAGCCTGGTGGAGGGGCAGGGGTCAGAGGTCAGGGGTTACTCAAGGGGTGGGAGAAGAGGAGGGGAGGAGGGAGGGGAAAAAAAGAAGAAAAAAAAAAAAGGAGGGACGCATTCCAAAATGACGCGAAGCTTAAATATTCCGAGCTGTACCGCTGTGGAATTTGCGCCGTGCTTCAAGTGTACCGCGGCTGGTTCTTCTCAGCGTTAGCGGGAATAATCAGTCGGCCATTGTTGCCGCAGTCGCTCTGTCGGTGCGTGATAATGGGATCGCGCTGTGGGAACGGGACGGTGGGAGAGCAGGCAGGCTTTTGTCCCAGATTTCCCACCTCTCATTAACTTTCAGAGTGAAACAGCCCCCCTTTCAAGTAGCGCACAATTTTGACTGAGGCTAATAAAAGCAAGGGATCTAAAGGCCTTAACAGCCGGTCATTAGGGCTCCCGGTGCAGTTTACTTTGCATCTACTCCAGGGCATAATGAAAACTCCAGATTTAGTTCAAACGCCCGAAAAATAAAATAAAATCAATCAACCCAGACCAAAATCTGCCAGTGTTTCAGTCTAACATTGGGTAAGGTGCATGAAGAATCTGCAGCATCACAGACGTACAGTATTAGCATGGAAACGCAATCAGCCAAAACCTAAAAAACGTTTAAAACAGTCCATTAATGACGGCTTTTAATTTTCTTTTCTTTGTTCATTTTCTGAGCTTTGCTTCCTTTGCTTTTCTAGTACACCTGGATACGAGTGATACCCAACGATCATACTAGCATCGGGAATTCAGTTTAACGAAAGAGAGTTCTGATATTTAAGATGATATTCGTGTGATTCCATGGAAAGAGATGAGTGATGGAAGAGGTGACACTAAAAACTGCACTTCTAAAGGATGCACTTCTCATGCTGATTATAATCATTTTTCCAAAAGTTCAAGTCAATATTGTTCAGAATGCACTGGGCCTAGAAACACATCATATAACGATGTCATACAACCAGTCAATCTTTAGAGCTTTAAAAGTCACAAATCACAATCCTCATGGCCGCGTCGTTTTCGCCAACCTCGGCTGAAGACTTTCCAAAAAACTCTGCTGCTGTAGTGTAACTCCAGGATCTAGAGTCACCGTACTGGATCTCGTTACTTCCTCCAGACGTTAGATCGCCATGATTAGGATAAAACACCAGCTGGGTCTAATAACCGAGCAGAGGAACCGGGCTGGATCTTACAGTTTCCATGAGTCTGAGACCACTATCAGGGACTGTTTTTGTTTTAAAATTATGAAATCATTCATATTTTTGTTATTTAACAATAAAAATATGTTTGTTCCGTAAAAAGTTAAGTCAGGTTTATACCTCAGGAATACGTAACTTTAAGCTATTTGTAGAGAGCCGAGGCCTCTTTAACCGTTAATAAGAATAATATTCAAGCGTTACTGTAACATTCGTGGATTTGAACTTGTACAGTAATGACAACTTTGATGGTAAATTAAGCTGATATTATTTATAGATTTGGTTGTGTTAAATTCATTCAATTCATTCGACCAAACAAATCAGCTACTTTATTGATAAGCTTTGATTTGCAACATTGTAACAAAATTTATCATAAACATAAACAACCTGCCTAAGGTATTAAAGACAGCTCGGAGATCCCCCGAACCTGAGCCAAGATTACCGGACAGTAAAACACGAGGAAAACTACAGACATTTCCATACTGCTGACAGACTCACACACACGTCGTCTCCTTAATCCGGTCACAAATGATCTGAGAAATCAGTCTAATGAAAAGAGCTTCAACTGTAACAGTGTCTGTTTAAAATTCATTGCTCTGAAGGTGTACTCGTATTTTTGCTGAACCTTGGAGTTTGACGTGAACGCGGAGCCCCTACTCGACTAATAAAGTTAGTGCACAGTCAGCACACAGCTCCCCGACACACACACTTCCCTCCTTAACCTGTATTACCAGCCTTACCCTGTCTCACATCTGGGAAAAGTTAAAGGCCTACGTTCAGAGGAGGTGGAGAATGTGCCGGTAGATTAGACTCCCTTTCAATCTCCTTTCTTCTATACTGGATATTTTCTCCACAGGTCATGGCGGTGTGTGTGTGTGTGTGTGTGTGTGTGTGTGTGTGTGTGTGTGTGTGTGTGTGTGTGTGTGTGTGTGTGTGTG
>JAQQZT010000021.1:5150601-5176271 GCA_030068275.1 Clarias platycephalus
ACACAGAGACACACACACACACAGAGACACACACACACACAGAGACACACACACACACAGAGACACACACACACACAGAGACACACACACACAGAGGCACAGACACAGGCACAGACACAGGCACAGACACAGACACAGGCCAAAATAAAAAATTAAATGTTGCCCATTTCATTTTGGGCTGCATCAAGCAAAGAAACCAACGAAGGAGATTTGAAGTTAGTGGAACTGGATTAAAAACCCTTTAATACATTATCAAAGCCTTGAAGGAGAGTTCTGAACCATTAACATTGTGGAAGAAATACCAGAGCTATGTTTAATAGTGAAAGAAAGAGCATTTCCACACACACACACACATTGTAATGAGAACTTGGGACTAAACAGCTGTGTGTCCATAAGAAAACCACTTGTTATTGAGAATAATCAGAGAAAAAGGCTTCAGTTTGCTAGGGAGTATAAAGACTGGCCTTTGGAACAATGAAAAAAGCTCATGAGTCCAGATTGGGAAGCACATGAAGCGATGCACCCGTCATGTATAGTGTCCACTGTACAAGCCTCTGGAGACAGTGTTATGATCTCGGGTCGCTTCAGTCGCTCAGGTCGAGACTCAGCAACGTTATGTGGCAATAAAACGAAGTCAGCTGACGACCTGAATGTACTGAATAACCTCTAAATTTTGGCCTGGCATTGTGTGTGTATACTGTACATACCTAGTTTTGACAAATAAAAGGCTTAGTCTACAAAATATGGCAATTTCATAAGTTACTGTGTAGATAAAGACGTTAATATTATGATCTGGATGGCCGGGCAATTAGAACATTAAATAGCTGAAATAATTAATTAAACCAATCTTATAAATGTACAACATTTTTCATTTTTTATCATTTCTAAACATACAGAATTGTCGCGGAGCCAAACTGTTGCACAACTCAAGAAGGTCAACTAAGTCGAAAAGTTTATGTACAACGGCATTAAAAGGTTGAACTCCAGTTGAGAAAGTTCCTGATTTATGATAATAACAGTAATAATGTTATTTGGAGGTGATCTTACATTGTAAATCTCATCCCTAACCCTCATGTATTAAGTGCCTTAAACTGACCGAGTGTGGCCTCGACGCCTGAAAGCGCTAAAGCAGTGATGAGAATAACGCTAAATCTAATAACGATACATTAATGATATTGACGGACCACAAGTAGTGTCTGTAACCGGGTGAAAACAGTGGCCCTGACCTCATCTCGCCCAGAACATGACCCTCGAAATTCCCCAAACTCTCCCACGAGCTGCTCACTGAGTCAATCCAGAGCCGCTGCCTAATCTCGGCATGTCGCGTGTGATAACTACCAGGACAGACTTCCAGGAGCTTAAGGTGCTAATGAAGCGCTCAAACCATCCCCAAAATGTTTGCCTGGAAGAACCAGATAAAAAGAAAAAAAGTTATTCTGAAGATTATAAAACCTTCTCTGATTAGCTCCTAGCGTCCCACTAATCGGAGACTCGCTGCTCCGGTACCGTCGACTCTTCCTAAAGCCAAAAAAAGGCTACGGCAACAGGATATGGCACGTTTAGCCTGATAATTACAGAGTCGGGGTGACAAAAGTGCACGGTTTTCTCCTCCGCTACGACAACACAATGCACAAAGAGAGGCGAAGAAATACTTCTGTGGAAGGCCATGCTTTTAAAACCGCAACAAGAACTGCTTCGGTTGCACTTCTCCCCCCCCGCCCGCCCGCCCCGCCCCCCTCTTTCTTTTGCACTCGGAGACCTGGATTACGATGTGGTTTAGGAAAAGGAAACTACAGCCTTGTATGTAAATAATGAGAAATTACACTTATCATGGCGAGTTAAGCTTCTTTGGATGAATCACAAAGCCTCAGCATTCTTGGGAGGGAGATGATGCGATATTTTTCTTTTGTGTGCGTGTGAAGACTCGGTAGAAACGTTTGTGGATTTCTCGAATTCTTCATTGAAATACAACATGCACTGTGGCTTGTAGGGACGAGAATCACCAGGGACAACCCGATACGAGATCATCACGATACCATATCACGTCGATTCTATTTGTATTGCGATCACGATTTTATAAATATCCTGATTTTTTAAATATATTTTCAGATTTTGTTACAATTCTACACAAACTTGCCAAATCATTCGCTCCTACCCCAATGTGTGAATAGTTTAGAGCTCCACCTGTAGGATCAAACAGGTATAGCAACAATTTACCACCTCCGAAGCAAACATATACACTTTAAAAAAAATAAACATAATTAAATTTTTATATATATATATATATATATATATAGCGAAATAACTCGTTTTACAGACATATCAATGTATTCACAATGCGACTTTAAATGGATAAAAGGTATCCGGTGTCAGGTTTAAAAATAAATAAATAAATAAAATAAAAAAGAGTGAGTTGCAAATTGGTGTTGTATAATGGAAAACAAAAAGAACCCAGGATGGACTGTTATGTTATCGATGTAAAATGATCCACTTTTCGATAATAATAAATGAATAGAAATTTTTTTTCTATAACAACTAACATGACTAAATAATTAGTAATATATTATTTGTTAATATACAGTAGTGCCTGGAGGAAACCCACTCAGCACGGGGAGAACATGCACACAGACCCCGAGGCGGGAATCGAACCCTCGACCGGCGGTGCAAGGGGACGGTGCTAACCACTGCTATTATTAATATCATTTGATACATGATATAAAATCATAATAAGAAAACCTAGGCATCACACTGTTCCCAATCTAGTTCCTAATTGTATTCCTAAATTAGCTGAATAATTCCCACTTTACTTACGGTCATGTCACGGTCATTTTATTCCAGGCAGCTTTCAAAATTATGCAGCCACACATTTTCTGCAAACCACACGGGGCACTCGCGACCCATCTTCTCTCCCCACTCCAAACCAGTGGTATTTAAGACACCTCGTGAGCCTGGGCAGGTCCAGACTGGCTCCGCACATCTGTAATGCACTGACACACTACTTTTGTTGCACCAGACTTCCTGATTTGTGTGCTGACACAAATGTGTCAGGTTCTCCACTTATGCCTCGTTCTACTGCTACTGTTCGTCATAATGAAAAGCACATACAATGACACACACATGCATGCACGCACACATGCTCAGCTCTTAGCTGCAAGCAATTCGATTTCATAATTCGAAAAGAAAAAAAACAAACAAACACTACGATCAGTTACGTCATTTATTTTTCCAACACTGATTTACGCCTCAGTTGCCATAGCGACAAGCATCTGATTGGATAGCAGCATTATTATACACATTACTCCCGCTCGCTCGATCAACACCGGAGTTTGCAATCTGCTTGAACGAGTCTGGGGCTGAACTTGTGAACTCTGGAGAAGCTCGAGACTGGCAGGAGGCCTGCGTGCTTGTGGAGAGATTGTCTCCGTCTCACTGCCATCTGTGCTAAATGTGCTGTCGGTATGCCGCGTTCAGCCAGTTGCAGTCGAGACAGTAAATAAACCTGTCCAAATAGCGCGGGGGTGAACCGGGTCACGAAAGGAATTGTTCTTTGACACGACTCAACTTCAAGTTTTAGGTCGTGTTTTTAAAAAACGAAGCAGCCAGACCAACTCTACCGTACAAGCCAAGTCTGACCAGAGTAAAATAAATTAAACAACTAAAATGTACTCAAGAACTGGTTCACAAACAGGGCTGGGCAAACCATGAGCACGTCATGATGAATCAAATGACTCATTTTACAGCGAATACTGTAAGTTTGATTCACTGAATAGTTTTCAGGAGAATCAAATCATCTTGAACGCGAGTCATAATGACCACAAAAAAAAAAACCAACAAAAAAAAGAAGAGGTTTCGTGATGCCACACAGGTATCATCCCTCTGTATCTCAAACCTGCAGCCTTTGTCGCATTAACAAAGGCGCGTGTGTGTTTTGTATCCGAGAGCTTATTGTCCGATCGCGAACGGTGCCGACGGAAACTTTCAATCTGTCACATTTCTCCGTCAACACGAAGGGCTCGAGGTCATCTCTACGCTCACATCCCCTTACCTAGGAGCTCAGCATATGATCTCTTTAGCCAATAGGATTCAAGCTTTTCAAGCTTTTAGGGCAACACGACGGGTCACTTTTTTCAAGCCCAATCACGTCTCATTGTTTTAAAGATCTCTGATCGGTATCTTGAAGGTGCCGGGTCAAGTGTCAGCTTGTAGGAATCCCATGATGCACTGCAAAGTGCTACAGTCCCTTCGTGTGAGCAAATCCCTCAGGAGGACTGAGATAAGAGGCACACGGAAGGTTTGAATGTAATTAATTTGGTCCGCCAGGCATCAGCAGGTTGTGGGGGATTAAAAGAACGGCCCTCCATCGCGATGATTTCTGATTCGTTGGTTAACGTGGTTAATTTAATGATCTGAACACGCAACCATCAAATTCCACTAATCAGTCATGCACACACAGTGAAACCATGACCTAATGACAGTCTGCTCACAGACCAGGTCAAAGGCAGGAATTCCAAGAGGTGGAATGTGTGTGTGTGTGTTCTTGCTCGTATGCGTGTTTGTGTCACGGCCACATATCTTGGAGATCTGAGGTGCCAAGTTGAAAGAAATCCTCTGGTTTTAGTCACGTAGCACACACACACACACACACACACACACACACACACACACACACACACACACACACACACACACACTGCAATGTGACGCTCTTGTATGTCGTAAACAGATAACACCAAGAGATTACAAGCTTAAACGAATAAACTAACAAAAGTGTGTTATGTCTCAATAGGTTTTTACAGTAATGTGGAAAAGTCTTGCCCCCCCCCCTCCCCTCCCCCCACATGTCTTCATATTACATGAAATGAAATGATGTAGATTAAATTAATTAAATGGGAACGAATGATTCAAGGCTGAAAAGTGACTAAAGATACAATAGTTTATGAAGCGAACTCATTTTCCCTCTCATCTGTTCCAACCAATCAGCATTCAGCATCACCAGTATACAAACCACCGGCCTGATCATCTGCACCTGTTCCTCACTGGTTCATGTCTTAAGTTAGATTATTATTATGATTATTATTATTAATTGTATTCTTTTTATGCTTGAGTGATTCATAAGTCACTGTGGAACTGGTTTGGGTACAGGGACTGGACTGAAAGTTTGAAAGTGAGAGCCAAAAAAGTCCTTGAGAAGGCCTTGGGAATTATTCTTCAAGACGAGATTAAAAATACAAGAAAGCCGAACTGTCTGGAAGCAAAATATGAAGAAATAAGTGGGATCAAAAGTCTACAGTTTGTCCTCGGACCTCGTTTCCCATGAGGTCATGTCTGCTCTCGTCACATGGCCAAAATATTTATTTAGATTTATCTGAAGATGACAGGATCTGACTTGTCCAAAAATAACGGACTTTACTATCTTGATTCTCAAAGAAGGGTCTGTGATACAGTAGTTAAGATCACTTTTACACCACAGTGCTTAAATCAGATCGGTCGGTTTTGTTTTAACCGGTTATTAAAAGTAGAAAATGTCTCGTTCTCAGGCGCAAAAGGTTCGAAAAATATCTCCGTTAGAGAACAGCTGTCATCACACTGCCCTACAAATCTCCGGAGCATGAAGTTGTAACTTCCACTTAACCCGAACTGGAGGGACAGAACTTTCCACTGCTTCCTAAGCTGGAAACGACCAGTGTGTGTGAGATGTGAAACCAGACATTTCAGTCAGCAAATAACACATTTGGCCCCTTGGCCTCAAAAAGAGGCGAAGGATTTGAGTGCAATCATTTCTCCCCACTGTGGCTCCTCAACCCGTCTCCTTCCTCCTTCCCTCTAACCATAACTGCCGGTTAGAAAAGAGATCCCGGAGACACGGAGTCTCACAGCTGCCTTGTTTGTTTATTGGCTGGCTGGCTGATCTTGCCATGGTGGATGCACTGGGCCCGATGTGTGCACGCGTGTGTACGTGTGTATTGGACTTTGCTGCTGGCTTATTTCGGGTTCCTTAATTACACCGTAGACTCGGATCCTCATCTTCCACAGTCCAGGCTTTCCAAAACACACTCTACACTGGACACACTCACGGCCCTGACCACTGGGACTCTGTTTGACTCTGAATCTGTTTGTACGTTTATGTGTGTATGTGTGGCTTCATGGAAGGGAGGAAGGGAAACGGAGCTGATTAAGACTGGTACTCTGATCCAATTTAGAAACTACTGTAAACATTCTCCGAATTCCTGAACTTTTTTTCAATATTTTTCCATGAATGTTTCTTTTTCCTTCCTTCCAATTCATTATTCTCTTAAGAAATGTTTCAATCCTGATGCAAGTGATAAAAGTACTGGGGTAGAGGTGGAATAATTTTTAAAGACACCATACTCATTTCATAACAGGGAATTATAAATTGGAAGGAAACGAA
Organism: Clarias platycephalus; assembly: GCA_030068275.1. Lineage (NCBI taxonomy): Eukaryota > Metazoa > Chordata > Actinopteri > Siluriformes > Clariidae > Clarias > Clarias platycephalus. Next base: position 5,157,011 of record JAQQZT010000021.1, read on the forward strand.
AAAGTAAGTTGAGGAAAGCACAGGGATGAAATGACGGAAATCATACGTGATGGTCTTCAAGGATGGGAGATTCTGGAGCAGGGTGATCTCCAACACTTTTGTTCATCCCTTTAATACGGTATGCCAATGTTAACTGATTATGTTCTAGCAGCTCATGATGATCTATCACCTTACTAATAGACTTTATGTTGGGTTTTCGCTTTGGAAGGTCATATTGGCCGTCTGCAATTCTGTGCATTGGTTCTCAATCAAGCAATTACAAATAACAAAATATTATGAAGAAAGACAATACATTTACGCATTTGGCAGATGCCCTTATCCAGAGTGACTTACATTTTTATCTCATTATACATCTGAGCAGTTGAGGGTTAAGGGCCTTGCTCAAGGGCCCAACAGTGGTAACTTGGTGGTAGAAGGTCCCGAACTGTACTCCAATACCTTAACCACTGAGCTACCCCTGAAAACTGGAGGGAGATGTGCGTAACTAATTGCATTTCTCAAAGGAACATAAATACCTATAGTATGTATCCTAGACAGCAAGACTATACAAATATAATAAACAAGCTAAATAGTCCCATAATTTGTTCTGTACAGTAAAATGTTAACCTTGCCAGACTGCAATGCCTTCTGGGCAAGTTCACTCTATACTTCTGATGTCTACAGTTCTGCGGAATTGTTTCCTCGGGTCTTCAAGAGCTCATCAAACAAACATCGTCTGAGGCAACAAAGTAATAGAAAGAACTTCAAAAATAGCAACAACAACAACAACAAAAAAAACTTGCATAAATAACAGTGTTGGGAAGGAGGCACGGCGAGGGTCATGATCTTTCCAAGACCTGCTATTGCTGCTAAAAACAACCAGCACCGACCACGAAAACAAGGTGGGTCTGGTCTATATCCATAATTCCTTAACCACAGAGTATGGAGAGCAGCCAGAAATCAGTCAATAGCTGGTGAATAGCAGGGTGTGGATACGGACAAGAGAGGAGAGAGAGAGAGAGAGAAGAACAGATTGAACATTCGGCATATGGCCGCCATGCATAGCAGATATCTGCAATCCTGCAGCATGAATTCCAAGCCTCTGGATCAGCTCTTTATTTTACAGACAGTCGCAAAAGAATGCTATGACAAGATAGTGGCAGAATGCATGATTTAAAAAAAATGTAAAAAGGGGAATGTACTAGATGTCTTAAGATGTTCATGAACTTCACGGCCAAGATTAAATACCATTATGCGATTGTTAACCCGCACTATTTATTGCTAGGTCATGTGATTATGACATACAGGGAAAGCTTTGTGAGGACGAAAGATAAGAAGTGACCAAAAAAAAAAAATCCACCACCATCAAACTGCCAGTGATAATTTAGGAGGAATTCGAGATGCTCCGTCACCCCCCCCCCTCTCGTAACCCCAGTGGAACAAAAACAAATATAAAAAAAAAAAAACCCTGATCAACAAGTTTCCACTTGTCCTTTTGGTTCTAAATCAAAGTGAGGAAGTCCACGGCGGAGTGTGTTAGTGTGTTAGCCTAAGCGTAACAGGCTCCACATGCCCGGCCTTGTCTCCAGATCACTGAAATCAGTTGACGCGGAGTGAGCAGACCAGCTCCACCAGCTTTGCAACACTTCAGCAAAAACCACTATTACCCAGAATGCACCGTTGCTTATACACACCCAGATTCACATGTCTGCCTAACCGCACCGGACTGAGGAAGAATCCAGAAGCTGCAAAGCACAGCCTCGAGCTATAAACAACTATAGTCTGCAGATTCTGGGTTAAGGCCTTTAAATATGCCCCTCTTACATAACAAGGAAGGAAGGAATGGAAAGATTAAGCATTTATTTTCTGTTGTTATACATGTTTATAACTATTATACCGTTTTGGACTTTGTTCTGGAAAATGCAGTTTCCCCTGACAGGAAGTCATATTCAAACTCTGATGCTAGCTGGCTAATTTTTTTTTTTTAGTCATATTCATAGGTTTTCAGAATTTTATTTACTGCTAATGCTTGCTAGCTTGAGAAACTTGACAATGATTTCTGACTGGATTTTTCAGTCATATGAATACATTTCCATAATCTTCACTGCGAACTCTAGCCAGCTAGCTAGTACACAGTGATTCACTTAGCATATGAACGCTTCATGTATTTGCGGCTTAAGAACTGAAATTTTGAAAGAAATTTGCCTCAGCAAACAAAGCATTTTCAGTATACAAGTAATTTTTTTTTTTATTATTATTTTTAAAAATTTTGTGTAAGATTTAGTGAAGACATAGGACTATGGGTTAGAAAGTGTGGTAGCAAAAAGAAACGGGAGCCACTTTCACAGGGCGTTTTTGTTTTGTAAAGCACCAAGAGAAGTCATAAATGAATGAGGTTTAATGTCTATTTATTTCATATTTTAGTTAATTTACATGTCTTTTCTAAATGTTTTCATTGTTTTTATAGGCAAACATATGATTATAGTGTTGGAAATTGGTAATATTGGTAATATTTTGAGGTGGCTGGAACGGATTATCTGTATTTACAGTATTTCCTATGGGAAAATGCGTTACGCAACACGAAATTTCGCCTTAAGAACTCGCCTCTGGAACGGATTGAATTCGTATGCCGAGGTACATAAAAACATGTGCCATAGTGTGGTACATGTACCATATGAGCATGGTGTTGTCCATAATACCAGGATACTATGTACCATGGTATTTGACAAATCATAGTATCTATACCATGGTAAAATGTCTTATGTGCATGTAAGCTTGATAGAATCCAAAGAAACAGGATACGAGATTAGACATCTAAGCTGTTTAACCAAGTTAAACCATCCCAGATAACTGAATCTTGGCCAAGGTCAACAACTATTAAACAAGATAAATTTCGTCATCAAATTTTCACACCAAACAGGCAGATTTGTACATGTTGAATCATGCATGTGGTGACGCCGGATAAAGGCAGGAGCTGTGGTCTTGTGGAGTGAGAACGCATTAGACAGCAAACCACAAAAACAAAATGATCGTGGAGATGAATTCGAGGGGAAATGGAGCATGTTTATTTATATGTATCAAAGCTCCAAGCCTGGCAAAAACAAGCCCATGAGCCGCATAGCTGTGGTCATGATGGAATTAAAGAGCAATACGATCAGCGATGATGAAATAAAACCAAACACACCCACGGTCACAATGAAGTACATGAAAATCTGTGGGTCATCAAAGAGGTGGGAGAAGAAAAAAAAAAAAAAAAACGAGGGTGGCATTTCAGTTTCCATTCCACCTGCAGTTGATTTGACGCCCATGCATGGCCGTTCCCTGTGAGAGTCTGAGAGTACAGCACCTCTTTATGAGACGGACCACACACAGACAAACAGAGTCACGCCCGCCGAGGTTCTTTTACAGCGTTACCGCAAGCATGGCACAGGAACAAAGTCAGGAACAAGTCCTGTGGAGCAGCAACTAAGCAACCGCACAGGAGGAGACACCAGGGTGAAGCCGGGTGCCGCCTGTGACAGGCTGATTAATCACCTCAGAGCTACTGCTCACCATATTCAGATACTCAAAAGATAACGGTCAAAACATGATAAAAACAACCTGACCTCCAAGAATGGGAATGAAATCTATCTAATTAACTGAGAACTTAATGACTGGATATACAGTACAGTGTACTGAACTTCACAAGGACTGGCATCATGGCTACTTCAAAAAAAAAACTTTCCTCACTACCTTTCATGCAGAATACCCACGCAGTGATACTGTAGATAATATTTATTGCAGTGCGTGATATATTTCAGGCAGCTTTAAGCCCTTAAACTCCCATCACCCATTAGATTATTCTTCACTGTCGTAACTACATACTGTTCAAATTAGTTTATCTGTACTTACTAAATAATTCACAGGGAATGGTTTACATGAATAACTGAAAAGATAAGCTCAGACATCAAGGGTTAAGACAGGTGACCCCAAAGCAAAAAAAAAAAAAAAAAATCATGTGCCTTTCAGTCTACTCAACACAAATCTCCCTGAACAACACAGCGGGCAGGTCAAGCTCACTAAAATGATAAAAAAAAAAAAGCTTGTAAAAAAATAAATCGTTCTAATGGAATTTTTATAGCTTTGAGTCATATTTTTGCTCAGAAACTGTCAGGCATCACGTTAGGAGTAAAGCAAAGTGTTGCGATCATATAAAGACGCGGATGGTGTGATGCAGCCCAAGTAGGGTTACATTTACCTCTTCGAATACGCTTATTTTCCTATGAATTTATGTCTCCTGAACCACAGCAAACTGGCAACAACAAATCATTATTATTAAATCCGGCAGTATGGCGGCATAGTCGTTTGCACTGTAGCCTCGCACCTCAAGGTTTTAATGTCTTCAGGTCAGTATGCATGGAGTTCGCATGGTGCTTGGTGGGTTTCCTCCGGGTACTCCGGTTTCCTCCCACAGTCCAAAAACAAGCAGATAAGACTAACTGACTGATTTCCAAATTGCCCATAATATGCGAGTGTGTGTGTGTGTGTGTGCGTACGCCTGCAATGAGCTGGCACCCCATCCATCTAGGTTGTACGCTGCCTTGTGCCCCAAGTCCCCTGGGATAGGCTCCAGCCCTTCTGTGAACCTTTACAGGATAGGCCGTGTATAGAATTATCGAGCGAGTGAGTGAGTGAGTGAGTGAGTGAGTGTGTGTCATACTTTTTATCTATCAGCTGCTAAATGAAACAAGTTAATACAGTTTTCACACACGTTATAGGCGCTATAAACATCAGCTGCCTTCCGAGTCTCTCTTTTTTCCTCTCTTAAAGTTAATGAGACAAAAGGCAGTTTTTTTTTTATTTTATTTTTTTTAACAAAAACATGTTCTGAAGACTTGACGTCACCAAAGACCCCTTAAAAAAATACTATATTGCCATGTGGATTGTACTGTAAATGAGTTGGTACTATAGAAAGCATCATGCTAAAGTTACAGCATTAATACAGTACCAGACAAAAGCTTGGACAAACCCTAAAGCATCCAAAATCCAAGATGTATCTGTCTCTTATGCCTTCATAACGGCTCAAATCTGAGGTGCTGTTCGCTAATCTGTGATTTCTGAGGCTGGTGACTCTAAATGAACGTCTCCTCTGCGGCAGAGGTTCGTTTTGGTCTTGCTTTCGTGGGAAAGAGCCAGTTTCATCATGGTGCTTTATGGGGTTTGTTTGGGAACCGTTCCAGAACAGCTGACCTTCGTGTCTTAAAATAACGACCGTTGTTGTTGTTACTTAATTACATGATGCCATGTGTGTTATTTCATAGTTTTATCTTCAGTATTGCTCTAGAATGTAGACAATAAATCACAAAAGAAAAGTTTGAAGGTGCGTCCAAACTTTTGACTGGGACTGTATATGTCTGTGTTTGCTGTTAAAAAAATAAACTGAATAATCATGGAAACTTATGAAACTTATGAAACTCAAAAGCTTGCTAGCTGTTATACTAGATCGCTATGGCGCTAATGAAAAAAAGCAGTGTTACAGAAGAGCAAACATGCTACTCAGGCAAAATGAGGTGTGCGTGTGTGTGAATATTTGTGGAAGCACTGCTAATTCCGAAGAATATTAAAGCCACAAAATAGCGTCTGGCCTAAGAGGACATTTCTGGCTGGCTGGGAATTTTTTGAAGGAGCTCAGCACTTTCACTGGAAAGAGAGGGAGAGAGGGAGGAGAAGACAAGCCACAGGAAAGTGGTCCCACAGCTGCTTTTTCTTTCCCCCCTTCAAAAAAGCCTGTTATTAATAACACCTGCTGTTTCGTCTGATCTCTTATTAAAGGAAAAAAAGACGTCTATGCGTTTAATTATAGAGCTTTTGGTCAGAGAAAAGAGAAGGGCTGCTGCTGCACCAGTATACAACCTTGTAATCTTTTTTTTTTTAACTCGTACAAAATGCTAAACATTATTTAGATAATGGTTAAAGTTGGATATTATTTTTACAAAAAAAAAAAAAAAAAAGGTTATGCTTGGATTTGCCCCAGGCTAAAAATAACCCTAGGGTTCTGGGGGAAGGATGAGACCAAACGATAGGTTGTGTAATCCTCTGACGTACTTACATAACAGTGTAGAGGGAACTCGGTGCGAGAACAAGCCTTCCATGGAAAACTTGGAATGGAAAACTTAAGTTAATGTCAAACGCCGTCTGGGTGTAAAGGGTGCCGTTACTTTGTCCCCTGTGCATCAGAGAGATACAAGCTGATTGTGAGAGACTATGCTGAAATGGGAAGTCGGAATTAGGAATTACATCATGTTAATGAGAGAAAAACCTCACATTTCCACCTTTTATTTTCCCGTAACGAGCTAGATAAATGTGACGAGTGAATCCAATACAAGTAGGAACAGAACCAGAACCATAGGCAGTTATAGTTTGGTATTAAGAAACGAGGGCGTAACAGCATTTAGCATTATGCTTTAGGCAAATGCATTTAAGTTCATTTGGCCAAGACATTATTGATGATACACACCTAATTTAGCAATGAACTGGTGCATTACATTCAGCCAAAACACAGAATTAGGGCTGATTTTTATTGCTTTATGTTATACAAATAATACAGAAAATGTGTGTGCCAACATGGAGGTGACCAATCTTGCTTCCCTAAAAGTTCCAGCTGTTTTGGAGAGATGGTTTAATATTTGCCCCGAAAATTGCTATTTTTCAGCATTAAACAATAAGTCGCTTTAAACAATAATCATTTATAACGCTAATATTTCTTTATTAGTATTGAGAATAAAATTGTTGTTAGCTTCTAGAAGCGCAATACCTGTAAAAACTGCTTAAATGTTGTTGTTTTTTTGGTAAAAGCTTAAAAAGCAAAAAATCTGTAGTGTCCGTAACCATGTCAAATTCATGTTGCAGTATCTTAACAATTAAAAAAAAAAAAATTTTTTTAGGATAATAAAATTGAAAAAGTGTATGTCTTTTCATATGAAATCTAAATAGCCCAAGTTTCATCAGAACGACAATTAAGATCATTGAAAGATTTGAATTCCAAAAAAGGTTACGGACACTACAGACATAAAAGGGTACAGAATTGTTTTTAGCAAATATGTTTCTAGTTACCTGATAAAAATATAAACGTGTTTGCACAAAAAAAGCATGGATCAGGAGATAAGATGCCTCAAGTATCATGAAAAATGGTGTTATATGATCCTTCTTGAAAATTCACTTTTTAGCACGGATACAATGTTTTGGCTGAGAGCTAAATGATTTGCTATAAATATTTAAAACTTTTCTAATTTTCAGTAACTATTTAAATACTAAATCCCTAATAACATACAATCCCAAATGGTTTTAATCAGACTGCCAATAAGTAGCAACCTGCTCCCACTGCAATCTCATGTTACACAAGAACTGTGTTTATCCTAAACAAAAAAAGTGGGGGGAAAAAAAAATTCCACACCTAAACAAACTTCACCAGCATGTGGAAAGTAGAAACACTTTCTGTGTGTTGTGAACACAGCGGGGCTTCATAAAGCCAAGAGTCAGAGATCAGAGCAGGTCACGTCACCCTTATTACCCCCCCCCTCCCCTCACCCCGTCTCTCCTCTGCCCCCTTCCCCCAAACACTCATTCACTCGGCTTAACCGAAAGAATCTGGGCACCGCTTCTAGCGTGAGCTAATAAACCATGACAAGTTTACCAACCGGCATCTTGAAATGCGATTTCCTGAAATCTACCAAGCTGAACTCGGGGAGTTTTCCAGTGGTGATGGATCCCCAAAAAAAAAAAAAAAAAAGGAGACAAATCTTAAAGCACTTTGTTAATTTCATGTGAATGACAGAAAAGACAAAAAGGGCCATGCACTTCAGCGAACAGGGCCGCGTTCCCGGAGCGAGAGCTACATTTCTCCATGCAGTGATGACGGATCTCTATTTAAGCCATGCCAAGCTTTGTTCTTTCAGTAACTGATTTAGGATTTCCACCATCAAACTCGGGCCAAAACAAACAGCAAGACCTAGTTTATACTCTTACACATGAGAAACGGACTGATAACCCGAGCACATTATACAGGAGATAGGAAGAAATACATCACTTTGGGGCACGCTGGTGTAGGGAAATAATCAACAACAGAGCGTGATGTGATGTAGGTTTCACTCTTGTCGAAACAAAAGTTGATTATTTACCAATAACTGCACATCATTGATGAAATTACTGTAATTTGCAAAATCGAACATTCTTTTTAATTTACATGTAAATTTATAAATCACATGCACAAAACCACAGATATTACAACCATGTCCTATGGAGTGCGTTTTCACAAGAAACAAAAAACAAAACATACAGTATGCATACATATTTATATACATATTTATATTGTGTAACTTGAGATCTTGAGATCTTCAGTAGGATCTAAAACAAGGGTCCTGAATTAGAATTAGAATTATAATATAAAAGGTCCGGTCAATAAAAGTTTCCTCTGTATTTCAAGTTTGTGTTAGGATTCAGATCTCCATATATGAAGTCATTATAAGTCTATCAAAAATATCCAATTTAAAATTCCCATATCATTTCAATTACGTTTAGTGCCAATTTTCAGTTACTAGTTTGAAACCGTTTGAACTTTGATGGCCGGGTATATTCTTCAATCAATCTTTAAAAAGTCTAAATCCAGACACTGCTGGGCCGAAGTGAATGTGAAAGGACTCTGGTTGCTCTCAGGTCCTCATCTTGGACTGCCGCGGATATATTTGCTTCATAGACGCGCTTCACATCACTGCTTTTTATTAGCGCTACAGTTTCAGAACATATAAGACGAACTAGTTATAAACTTCCCACAGGAAGAATAAACATATACTGATCTATCCATTCACATCAATGACGTTTCGGTTTTCATAGTCTACGTGCCTTTTTTCTTCCTGTCTATACACGGTAAAATATCGCACTGAATTGCTCTCCTGAGTGACACTTGTAGCCACGCCCCCTCGAGGAAAAAGGTGCTACATTACTGGCATGTTAATTATTCTCATTTATCAGAAAAGCATCAGGGTCCGGATAGAACTGTCACTCTGTCCAGATCCGGACCCCGTCCGCCATTTACAGGTTCCTGCTCTATAACCTCTTTAAACGGTTTTAAACGGCGTTTCCTGAGACATCAGGGAAACAACAATCTCTCACACACACACACACACACACACACACACACACAACTCCTAAAAGCCCCTGTTTAAATGGCCTGCATGACCCACACAGCTCTGTGGTTTTCTTGCTATTGCCATGTTTTTCCCTCTTCCTACAGAATCTGAGCTTTTCTGGTCTGTGTAAAAGTTTGTGATTTGCAGTTTCGCCTGCCAGCAGAAGACCACTGAAATTCTCCAGGTTCTTACACTCTCTGCTTACTCATGCATCTTGTAAATCCTTTAAACCGAGAGACCTTCCTGACTGTATGATTCCCCGAAAGGCGGCTCTGCTTTGAACAGTCAAACTAGCAGAAATATTCTACATAAATCATATCCCTTAATTTACATAACTGTCATGACACCGCTGTTTTGCATGTCATTTTAATTCTCATCTTAATATCTAATCAAGTAAGAAACTCAGAAAGCAACATGGCAAAGCTGCCAAAATCCTCCTGCTGGGTGTGAACGATTAGAGCTTCTGTATGCATGGTTCTACAGTTATGCATTGTCGCTATGCTTTACACAACATTTTAGTTTGTTATTGTTGCATCTTTATTTATAATTGTTGCACCACAACCCATTACATGCCTTTATGTCTATAGGTCATTGATATGTCTTGCACAGGTATAACATCTACATGCATCACTGTTACATCTTAATGCGTAGCTGTAGCATCTATAGTCATCTTTATGCAGAGCTGTAACACATAAGTCATAATCTATGTGCATAATTATGTCTTTATGCACAGCTGTAACATGTATGTGCATCATTGTTACGTCTTTACAAACAGCTGTAACATCTGTATGCATATTTGTTATGTCTTTACGCACAGCTGTAACATCTGTATGCATATTTGTTACGCCTTTACGCACAGCTGTAACATCCATATGCATCATTGATACGTCTTTACGCACAGCTGTAACATCTATGTGCATCACTGTTACGGCTATATCCATAGCTGTGACATCTTTGTGCATCACTGTTATGCCTTTGTTTTGTCATTGTTACCATGGTGTGCCTTACTGTTGTGTCCTTGTGCATTACCGATAGTGCTTTATGTGTTACTGTTACATCTTTATACATTATACATTGTTATGCATTTATGTTTTGTTATAATGCATAAATGTGACATCATGAATCGTTGTTACTTCATGTGCCATTTTATTACTGTACGTGTCCGTGCATTATTCCTTCATCACCATTAAGTCTTAATGCATTACTGTACATTACTGTAAACATTAATGTCACATCACTTCTTCACTCATCATTGTCAACTCGCATTTATTTTTCTGTGGGTAATCATCAGTTACGACCTCTGCATCATTGTTACGTCTTTAAGCATCATTGTGATCGCATGCATCCTTATGTGGCTAGCTCGCCAGCTAACGTTAGCATAGGACTCGAACCGAAAACTTTATAAATATGCCTATTAAGCTTGGGAAATATGACTGATGAGGCTCCCAGTGTCAGCTGAACATGATGTGAATTGGCACTGACATGCAGAGCTGATGTACCGCAGAACTGAGGTTAAAACGTACAACGTGTATTAAGCTCGTTCTGATTAAAATAACACTTCACAGCGCCGGTTTCAATACATCAGCTCTGTCTTCTTCTCTTCTTCTTCTCCTTCGCCTGACTACACTCAGACTAATTACTTCGCCACATGTAGTACAGACCAAGACGTGGCATATGTTCTTAATCTGCTTAATATCATCAATATGGAGCTAAAGTTGGATTCAAGCGTTCACACTGACAGAACGTACCACATGCCAGAACAAAAAGCACTTTTAAAAGAAAACAATGATGCCCATGTGTTTAAAATCAATAAAATAGTGTGGCCAAGGAGAGAACATCAAGAACTACCAGGTGAGGTGTAAAAAAAAAAAAAAAAAAAAAAAAGCTTTGAATTGGTGGTTCAGATTGTTTACGTTTACTTTTCAGAGAATTTTCTCATGCACACAAAGAAAACGCGTCCGAAAAAGTGACAAACTGTAAGGGGCGGCGTCTAGTTCTGAAAAATGAAACGTGACAAAGTGTGCAGTTCCTTGAATGACCACTAGGGGCTTGCATAGGTCTATATGCGAGTCAAGCGCCATTGATGTCCAGAAACAAATCAACGATAAATCAGAAACAAAATTAAAAAAAAATATTTTTTAACGTTTTTGGTCGCCATTGCCAGATTTCGCATTCATGACAACCCATCATCAATGTCATTAATCCATCAAATTATTTATAATTAGGGGCGGGGCCTACCAATCCAGGCTACACTCATTCCAACCTGTGAGAGTTACCATGGAATCTACCGTCATAGTCGCTGTTATGGAAAAGTAAATCAGGATGGAAATTTTAAACGCCATATAATGTTATAAAGTGACAAGACAAATAAAAAAATATCTGCTCCATGACATGAACTTCATCCCGTCTGTTCCGTTCTTTTATTTTTCTGCCTGTCGCCTGTACCTTGTGCTCTCTCTCTCTCTCTCTCTCTCTCTCTCTCTCGCTCTCACCCGGCCATCCGCTCTTCTCTACAGGATGCACATGGAGGAAGACATGATTTGGCCGTTGATTAGTCATTACCCAGAGATCTTACTGCCTCCTGGCCCATCACAAGCCTGAACAGGTGCTCTGTAATACCCTTGTCTCAGTGGAAGTCCCCGGCGAGGGGCTGTGCAGGGGCATGTCTGTGTCTTAATCTTATCCGTGCTATCCCGGGTGTTAGGGCGCACTGAGTCAGAGGCTACTGGAATGAGGGAAAATGTCAAAGGCCGTGCGTGCTGAACGGAAATTGAGGCAGGCTGCTTGAGGTTTTGTCTTTCCTGGATAAACAAAGGAAGACCCCCCCTCCCCCCCCCCAGCAGGAAGAAAGCTCGAGTTTGAGGAGAAAGCTCGGTTTTAATCCTATGGAAGCCCTAAAATAAAATAAAAGCCATGATGTTATTTAGACTTAATACCCAATTTATTTCTTCTTGTGACCAGATGTTCTCCACATTAGCTCAAACTAATAATAATAAAAATAATAATAATAATCTAATAAGACTAATAATAATTGTCGTGCTATGTTATGTTGACACACTGAGCAAACTCAAACAATTTCAAGCATTAGGAAGCATGATATAATGAGATCGCTCCAAATATCGTTATCGTTAAGTTAAACTAACAGGATTGCAATTCAAAATGTAATATCTTAAAAGAATGACCTATCACGCCAACATTATGAGGTATTACATCATACTGTCTAATGGATGTTGTTTTCGTCCATACTATCTCAAATTTCAGGCCACACTTGCCTTAACACGTGCATTTGCCTTATAAAACTCTCCACTGGGATGAATAAAGTACTCTATTTATCTATCTATTTGCTGACACTCAAGTGACTCACCAGCTACATGTGTGCGCATGCATGTCACGGACAAGGACTAGCGGGAATGCACGTCCCCTCTCGAACCACATATCTCCTCCGTGTCTGATTACTCACCCCGAGAGCCCCGACAACGCACCTCATTGTACCGCGCACACAATGGGCGCCACCGGACTTGAATGGCGGCCACGGCTATGAGAAACGGCCGGCATTAGCATGACAACACCGAGTCTATCGGCCACACAGCTTGTGCTGTCATGAGAAAACGTAGCTTACGTAATGCGAAAGCGCGAGACGAGACGTGCTGGTATTCACTGCTGGGAAACGTCGCGTTAAAGCCAACACGTGGACCTGTGTGGGAAAATAAAATAAGATACTGGCTGTGTCTATTTGTGAAGAGGCTCCACTAACAGGCAGGACTTCGGGGGCCAATTTGAAATTTTGGGTTTTGGGTAAAATGCTTCCCAATGAGAAAAGGTTTTTATAATAAAATTTAAACTGGGATAAAAGTGACATATGGAAATGGTAATTTATTAATTATATTCAGTCCTGCAGAAGTATTTTCACAGCGTCTCCACGCACGAGAATTTCACCCCTTTTAACACAAAGTGGGCGGAGCTAATTTTAACGAGATTTTGAGAATTCTCATACACACACAAAATGAAACTAGCACACTAAGTGTAAGTTGTTACCAGGGGGCAAAAATGAAGCCAACATGGAAGTGCCAAAATGTGCAGTTCCACAAATGACCACTAGGTGCCCACCGCCCCCAAATGCGGGTCAATTCCCATAGATCTGTTAAATCTGTTAAAATGTCTAGCTTTACAGCAGAAACAAAAATATTTACTTTTAACATAAAGTGGGCGGAGCTCATTCTATCTAAGGCTTCACCATTTCTCCACCAATCAGAAGGCTGATTTCACAAGTCCCGCCTTTTATCATGCTTCTGAGAAACCTTGAGAAACTAAAAAAAAAAGTCAATTTTTTTAAACAAAGTTGGTCTGTTAATGTACTGAACAAACTTGATTCCGTTTTGATTAAGAGCCGTCAATCATGTAGGCTCATTAGAATATTAGGCCACACCCAGAAATCTCGCACATCAACCTTAAATACAGCCACAAATTAAGTACTGAACAATGAATTAACAGGGAATTGAAGGAAAGCCTTGGATGGATTCCAAAATCAGATGCATTCCAATATCCGTTACTGTCTTAATTTACATGTATGCAAAATTAGCATGTAAAGACTGGCAAACATCCAGCTAGGACACGCAGCGTGAAAATGCGCGCTGGTTACGGACACGCAGAGAGACAGACAGGAGCCGCTCGACGTCTCTGTTTCTCTGCTGGGTTTTTTAGGGGGGGTCTTTTATCCGCCTCACTCTAAAAGCTCTACTGAACGTTTCCACAAAAGAGGCCACTGTACTGAAGGCCACATTTGCCCAAATTTGAGGTTAACACCTCTGTATCAACATGAATGGAGACATGTGAAAACACCGAGATCTGAAGTCAGAGAGTTCACATTCGCCAGAACTGCAGAGCTTCTCCACAGGAAACCCAGTCACACCACCAGCCTTTCCTACAGGAAGTCACCTCCAGGCCTTAACCACTGTCCAGTATGCTCTTTTCTCTTTCACACACACTCCAGTTAATGCTGTGCAAGCCCAAAACCTGGCACTTTGGGGGGAGGGGGGGGGGGGATGTGACGAGGCAAAAACCGAAAGAATAACAGCAAAGTGTCTGTACTGGCGGAAAATAAAAACATTAAAATACTGCGTAGTATCCAAATCATCTCAATTACAGTCAGTGTTAGCGATAGAAATCTGAACTGATTTTCGTCTCCTAACCGGTGGAAAAACAGCACGGCTAGACAAGGACTGGAACAAATCTGGAGACACAGAAAGTTGAGGTATGAAACTGAATATAGGTTTCTATTTTTACCTTGCAATACTACATATTCCTCCATATACAATTAATAAGCTTCAAAACAGCTTGATTTGAACAGTAGCAGAATGAAAAGTGATCGCTGTAAAGCCACACCCCCCTTTAAATAAACTGATATGCACAAAGTGTACCCATCCTTCAACTAGACCGACAGGCAAACAAGTCACATCTGGCACAAAGGCCACACCTCCTTTAAGTAAACTGACACACAGAAGGGCTAGGCCTCTTCTAATTAAACTAATATGCACAAAGGCACACTTCCTTCACTTGGACTGGCATAAAGGCCACACCTACTTTAGGTGAACTGGTTTGTACATAGGCCACACCTCCTACATTAAGACCAACAGCCACAGAGGCCACACCTCCTACATTATGACCAACAGCCACAGAGGCCACACCTCCTTCACTATAACAATAGCCACAGAGGCCACACCTCCTTCATTATGACCAACAGCCACAGAGGCCACACCTCCTTCACTGAGCATAATGTCCAACGGATATTTTTTAGATTATGTTTGTGAATAACATTCTAGTGAAAAAACTTTTTACACTCCATTTCTGTAACGCTGTTCAATAAAGCAGTAAACGGCCCTGGAGATGAAAAGAAAAAGAAAGCCTGCGTACCTTGTCTTTGTATGAAGATCCGGAGCAGCGGGTGCGCGGTGGTCACAGCTTTGCAGAAGTTGTCGTCGTTGTTGATGGGCAGCAGGTCTCCGTGAACGTCAGCGTATCCGATCATCACCTCCATGTTGGCGATGCGGTGGAGGTTCATGATCAGCTTAAAGAACTCCTCGAATTTGCCGGGCTTGGCTCGGTTCACCGAGAACCTGCGGAACTCGGCACCATACTGCGGCGAGAACAAAGAAGCCGTCAGAATCCGTTACATCACACGGCTCAATTAACACTCATGCAGAAAGGTGTTGAAAACACAACCCGTGAGCTTTTGATGTAACACCCAGAACTGATGAGTTGTAAATGAGATGTAAATTCGTAACTTTCCCCATCGACTGCTAAATTTAGTCAGGTATTTCTCCATACAATGATTCCCTTTGAGCTTTTCAGACACAGGATGAGTTAGTGCAGCACGATGCTCGACACCGAGCAAAGCTCAGCGCACACGCTCCATTTAACGGCTGTGTGAAATGTTGTTCGCAATTTTTTTACGACTGGAAAAATCAAGTCCGTTTTTCTTTCACTCGTTGCCAACAACAGCTGGAAACTAGACACAATATTTCTTCAGCGCATGACAAAACCAGGATTCCAGGGTCCAGCCGTGAGGCGTCTGCACCCGAAATGTATTCCTACCTCTTTATTTTCATTTCAGTCCACGTGTTTAGTCTTTAAACACGTCAAGAATTCGAAAGTAATTAAAAAAAAAAAAAAACGATTGTGCTTTTCTACAGACCTGAGGGAAAATTACTGAAAATACCTGAAAATCAGGTGCTCATGCATTAAATGCATTAAATCTTTTCTTTTCCAGTTATAAAAATGTGTGTGTTTTGTAGCAGCTACTGTACTTTGGTGTTTATATAAAAGGTTCCAGACGTTCTTACTTAAAACAATTATGTTTAATGAAAATAAAACAAAAAAGAGTAACAAAAAAAAAAGATTATAAATTAAAAAATTTCATATTTATACAAATCTACACTAAAAATACATGACGTACACAATTAAAAACAAGTTGTCCTTGGAAAAACAGTATGCCACAAAGTGCTTTATTATTCCTCTTACTTTCAAGCGTTCACAATATTTATTAATTTATATATAAAAATAAAATAAAAAAACACCATACTTGCATTCATTTATTGCCATGAACCAGGTTAGTACCTTTTATCACTTAGGGGTTTTTCACCTTAGGCATTATTGCTTGGTATCACGCACAGGAACGATTGCTCCCCCTCTCCCGATCCCCCCCCCCCCCTCCATTCACATTGTTTTTGTTCTCCGTACTCAGGTGCACTTGCGTATTTACACCCTCCGACACAGCAGGTGGCAGTATTGCACCTACTCGGTTTGTGAGCCGAGGCAGATAACCTTCACGCTATGCCTAATATTATTGATATCCCCAAAATAAAAATTCTCTCCCATGAAAAAAAAAGGTGTACCTTCCTACTTGATCAGCTATGGCTGTGTACAGCAGGTGAGAGGATGAGATGCTTCGTTCGCACTGAGATTTCAGAGTAAATTCTCAGGTATGACTGCGCTTCCAGGTCTGATTGGATATTTGCCAGAGTACGCTGTAACCGTGCCGGTGAGCCCCTCTTCAAGCAGACCCGGGTAGGGTTCCCGAGCGTGGAACGATTGTGTTCTCACTGATCAAAACAAACCAGACTTTGGGGGTCAACTGTTCTGGGGCCATAACGAGAAACCGGCAAAAACATCACAGCAGCTAAAAGCGCTCATCCCCTCACCAGCTCTACTTCTCCTCTATTTAAAATGATATGACACAATGACGGCTTGTCTAGATGATTTCCTTTCTTTCAGTTTCACTTCATCCTGATTGACTGTAACAGCTCCAACACTGCGAACATCTTTCAAAGATGATAAAGATCTCCTGACAACCAGATTTTAAAAACAAGCATGCTTTTGTTGACATGGGGATGTTTTTCCGTGAGGAGATGTTTATGCAGCGCTTTCTGAAGGAGTCTCCAGTATCAGCCCGTCAAAACAGTCAGAGATAACGCTGTAACTTTCCAACACGGTTTTCCAACACAATTGGTTTCTCAACAACATAAACTACTTTTTGTGCGTTTCATTATCTTTCAGAGAGAGAAAACAGGAACCAACTTGTTTCCCGGAGATTCCATGATATTAAATGTTACTCTAGTACATCTGTGCAGAAGTCTTGAACCTCATCGTTCCTTCATATTTTGCTTCTAAAGAGCCAGACGTTTTTGTATTTGAGGAACAGATCTAAGAACTGTTTCTAGGAAATCAGTTTCTAGTCTTGAGGAACAGTTCACCAGGCTTCCTGAAGGGGGGGGGGCGGGGGGGTTGTCTCTCATTCCAGTCCTTGTACCTGAGCTGTTTTTTGTTTGCTACGCCACACAGTGAGCTATGAATCATTTCAAGCATTAAAAAAAAAAACATGTGTTATAAGGCATGAACCAGTGAGAAACAGGTGCAGATGTTGACAGATGTTCAGGCCGGTGATTAGTGTACTGGTGATGCTGAATCATGCTGAGTGGTTGGAACAGACGAGAGGGGAAATGAGGTCGCTGCTGAGGTTGTCACATAAACAACCCATTTTTAAAAATGGTACCTTTAAGCACTTTGCAGCCCGTCACATTTCTTCCATTTCTTTAATTCAATCTACATCATTTCTTTTTATTTAATATAAAGAAATTAGAAACTTTCCCACGGTATTGTATAAACAGATAAAAAAAAAAAAGCACTTAGGTAGAGTAACACCAACTCTTCTTCGTGTTTAGATGCACTCCATGGTGCAGAGTATTTGTCTATCTATAGCAGCACACCCGTGTCACGTGTCCAGTTTGATGCATTCGCTGTTTGAAAGGAGGAAACGGATGAACAGGACGCAGGAAACCCGTAGAACAATACAACGTTCAGCAGAAATGACAATAAACACGCGGGACGTCCGTCATGCCCTGGACTCTGTGACGCGAAGACGCTGTATATGGAAGCCCAGCGCAGGACACACACACACACACACACACACAGATAATCATTATTGAGACGTTCAACAACACCCACACGTCACCAACTGCACAACAATAAACACTCGGGTTTGGATGAGCTCCATGAACATTGACAGTACAGGACGTGAGAGCCCGAGGTCATGTGATCATATGACTGCTGTACTAATGTTTGCTGCGTGGGCCTGCAAAACACAGGCCTCGCTTTGTCTCTCGCAGCATCTCCCAGCATGCACTGTAATTAGACTCTCAGTAGGAAAAGCCTACATGAGTCAGCAACAGCCTGTGATTATCAAATATGAATGCAGGTGTGTGTGTGTGTGTGTGTGTGTGTGTGAACCTGGAAAACACATGTAAACACACAAACAGCTCAAACAGTCGGTCCTTATGACACTAACAAATATCCATTCAGAATGAATGAGCAAGCAGGTTAGTTACTTCACGAGATGAGTGCTAAAAAAAAAAAAAAGTGATGCAACATAACACTTGGCGTGTGCAGTTATGGGGAAACAATCAACCATGGAGTGGCGTGATGGGTCACAGTGTCATTTTTTTCAGCCGTAACACCAGATCGAACTTCTTTTTCTGAAGATTTAGAAGGAAACCAAGCAGATAAATCAAGTACTAATAAGTACGTTGATGCTAATAGAAACAGCATCGTCCGTACCATCCGGTACCAGTTCATCTTGAGTTTGCTTCAACTCTACAAACTAATTTAACAATTAAAAAATGTACACATTGAATTGCATTTAGAAAAAAAAATAGATCTTAACAGATAAAATGAAAACGTTTATGGATGTTGAAACTGCAGTTTAGACTGAAATGTGCGAGACTGTGATTTCATGTGCAAACAAAACAACGCTGGAGGTTTCGGCTAAACAGGCACGAGCAAACTCAGCTAGCGGGCCAAAAAGAGCTGTTTGTACAACCTGTAACCAACACCGCATTCACACACACACACACACACGCGCTCACACACAACCGCCAAATTTCGCAGTTATGCGCTACGATGCGCAGATGATCCACAGACGTACACCAACCTCGTATTTCTTATCATTATTTTTTAAAGGGGTGCCATTACTTTTACCCTCATTGACCTGCTAATCTTTATTTATGGATTATATTTGATTTTTCAAGTTGTCAACATGAGATGCCTGGATTTCACGAGGAAAAAAA
>JAQQZT010000021.1:5176371-5187510 GCA_030068275.1 Clarias platycephalus
TTGCTGAGTCTCGACCTGAGCGACTGAAGCGACCCCAGATCATAACACTGTCTCCAGAGGCTCGTACAGTGGACACTGTGCATGATCGCTCCCATCGCTCTGGATAGGCTCAATCTGGACTCATCAGATCACATGACCTTTTTCCATCGCTCCAAAGTCCAATCTTACTTTAAGTCACTAGCAAATTCAAGCCTGTTTAGTCGCAGTCCTGCGAGTTCTCATCACATTGTGTGGAAATTCTTTTTTCCTTAAAGGATCCAAGAGGATTTTTTCCCCCATGTAACTTCAAGTGTTTCCTTTAAGTGATCTCCATTCATGATTTTTTTTTTTCCCAACCACATTTCTTCAAGTTGACGGTTCAGCATCATCCTTTTATAATGGTTTTGATAATGTAACTTCAGCTAATCTCCTTAGTTGTTGTCCTTGTTAGATGCAACCCAATAATTTAACCCTTTTGAAATGGCAACTTTTCTTTTGGCCAAACCGTGTGTAAGTAAGTTTATATCCTTCTTGATAAACAAGGGCATTCTGAGGACCTTCCGTTTATATTACTATTAATGTGACTATGTAACTTTATGTTAAACCTTAACCTAAGCCTAACCTAAAGTACAAGTTTAATGTGTTTTGTTTAAAGTGGTCTTCCTTATGGGGACCGGCTGATGTCCCCGTAATCTCAAACATTCCTACCAGCCTCATGCGGTCATCAATCCACTACTACCTTTTCATCAGCTCTTTTGCCGTTACAAGTCAGGACAGGTAACGTTAGAACTATTCTCATCAGGAAACCTTTCTGACGCTGAACAGCCCTGCGTCTCGGTCGTCTCTGGTTTCAGTGCCAGTGTGCTATCTCTCACTGAAATGCAGATAACTCTCAGTGGTGGAGATTTTAGCTCTGAGGAAGCAGGGGGGTGTGTGTTTTCTGGAAAGGCTTTTGACACCGAAGTGATCTTTTTTTTTCTTTTTTTTTTCCCCTGCACGAAAAAACAGCTTGATGACAAAAAAAGGCGTCAAACAAAAGCAGCATCTTGGCCTCTACTGGTCTCATCTTATCTAAACAGCAGTCCCTTTCAAAACAAGCGCTCTTCCTGGGGCAGCGAGAGACAGGAACCTGACAATGACGCCCTCTCTAAGAGGCGAGAGATTAGGGATGGTGCAATGGTGAATCTCAGAACTCGTGACGGGATTGCGACATCCTGTCGGTTCTGACAGGTGCGTTCGGAAATGTTCCAGGTCAGGCTGTGTTTCGGAATTTGAAACACGAACGAAAATGAAAATACGTCTCGGCTTAGATCAGTTGTAGTCATGTGAAACTTATGAAGATGACGTGAAGGTGAGTATGGAAAAAAAAGTACCTAAAACAGAAAAAGAAAGCACGGATACATCTAGCTCGATGAATGACTCATTTGATTAATCTGACTCATTCGGTTACTTTTTTTTTTTTAATAACCAGTTAACGCTAGTCGAGAGTTTCTGGTGACATCCAATGATGTGTTTATTAATTACATCGAGAAAACTCTTGTTTTGTCCTCTCCAGCCATACCATATAGCAATGAAACCTGTGACTAATTCTTTATTTCTTTTGAAAATGGTCATTAAAAAGTTAATTACTAGTTCTTTCGTTCTTTCTTTTTCACTCGTCAATCATGAAACTTTTCGGCCTGACCTTAGCCCATAAAATTTTCCAACAGTAAGATGGAAAACACAAATTCAGAGCGGAAAAAAAAGCACTCATAATAAAAATAAAACATATTTATAGTACATTCTTTACGTTATGGTTTCCTTAAACATCCGTTTTTCTTATTCCTCTCTATTCAATTTGCCAAGGAAGGAGTCTCCAGTTCCAGAGCTTTTTAATAATTTAAAGTTCCAAATGACATATTTTTCAGATGATAGAGTTTTGCTTCAATGATTTTCAACTACATTTGCAACATTCCACCAGAACTAAACCCCAAAGACCACTAAGCATGAACTCAAAATACATGTCAGAAAATTTGCGATGTAAACCCTGTAATTATAAACCAAACCCCACCATTTAAATAACACCGAGACTCAATGTGCGCAAATGACCAACATTTAGAACAACTGTAAATTCAACTAAGGATAACTGGCAGAACTTACGAAGCAAGCACAGCAGGACTACCCAAGAATACTGCAATCTCTGCTGCGTAAATAAAGTTTCAGCTCATTATCACTACCAGAGCAGGTGGGTGAAACCTGTAATCTCAAGATCTGGCGTCATCCCTCTTGGAAAAAAAAAAAACCCTTCATGCCTTACAGGTCGAGTCAGTTTCAGCCATTCAACATTTCACACTTTTATTACTATATTCGTCCTTGCGGGTTTTGGTGGGACAGCTGGTTAATCCTGACCGGTTCTGTATTCAGGAGTGAACCGTGTGTGCGAGACCGGCCTAATGAGGATCCTCTTGTCTTCTTTAGATCCACACACTGGCCCCTTTCATGGACACCAGTAGCAGCATGCATTCCAGCTTCTGTTATGAATTACTGAATACTGCAATCAGACAATGCCAGCCCCCAAAAAAAGCCCAGGCATCGTTCCCACCATGCATTCCACCCATCTGGACCAGCCACAACATTTCAAACAGCGTCTACGCACAGTCACTGACACCAGTCCACACTCTACTAGTAGGACACTTGTATAATCCAGGGCAAAACCACTGGGTAGGGGTTTGATGAATGTGCTTTAAACATGAAGGTTTACACAGTTTGCCAATCCTTACCCTGGAGTAGCCACGTCTTTAAACATTTCACTGGTTTTAAAGCTACAACACAAGCAGTCTAACCTCAAAAACAGCTTAGCAATGAACTGAGGACTTAGAACTCGTGGATTAGAAGGGGCAAAGGAGCAAAATTGGGAAACGGTATGTTATCTTACTATGGTTTTGCAACACCACTACAATTTTCCAAACGCTACGTTAAAGTCATGCATTCAGACATTTACAAAACAATGTTATTAAATGTAGATGATCACTTGTTTATATCATTTAATAATAATCATAAATAATAATCATTACATAAGTTAAAGTGTGAAAACTAAGGATGGCGGAAAACAACTCGATTTAGTTACATAGCGCAATTCTTTAGTGTGGCAGTTTATGTCTCACCACACTGACTACAAAATTGTATCTATTTTGTATTATTTATATTAATATATTTATATATTGTTGCCGTTCGTTTAAAATCGTTTAAGATTGTGCGCTCTAAACTATTAACACAGCACAGCATCCTGTGTAGCAAGATTATTTTTGCGATTTTTTTACTTTATTTTGAATTATATATAAGAAAAATAATAACATTGAATCGAGATATGTATAAAATTGTGATACTAAAAGAATCGCAAGACAAAAAGCCTATACATCATAATAATATCGTATCGGACGATACCTGGTGAATCACATCACTAGCAGAAATGCGAAATAAATGCGAAAGATTACCTGCACTACGTATTACACTGCATTTCAACAATAAAAGTAAAAGCTACCAAGGTTTCAGTCATATCCAAAGTAGTTTTCTGTTCAGTATAATCTAATAACCGTAACATACTGTATACATGAAGGTAGGAAATAACTGCAGTGCGTTTCAGGAATAATAGCAAGCGCAGTAAACAAACACGCATCAGCTGTGCAAGCAAAGTAGTTGGATCATGTTCGTCCCTCATGTTCGTCTCTAAAATCATTGTGCTCGATCATCGTTATCGTTACTATAGTAACGGTATACGTGAGAAGGGGTCGGTTAGAAGTGCCACACGGAGAGATTTTCGACAGAGTTGGCGACATGTAGGTGGATATCCATTTATTTAAGGTTTTTGGAAGGAGTCTCCAATGCGAGGTAAGTTTTAAGGTAAGTTCAGAGATAAGAGTTAGTATGGTGGTTAGATTTGCTAGAACACAAATGATAACATGTGTAACTGATAAAACAAAACATTTGCAAGTAAGCGATTCTGATGAATTTGAGATGGGCTGTTAGAGGAAATTAATCTTCAAGGTGATAACGTGTTATAACAGCACCCTGTCATGTTTAATTCTGCTCTTAGGTTTTGTTTCAGAAATTCTTTGCTGCTTTTTGATATTTTTCACTATTGTTATTTTTACAGCTCAGAATATTTTTTGTTTAAATTTTTTTTTTTTTGAGGTTTCACAACAACAACAGCAGGCTAATCCAGTGGCATGCAGGAGATTACAGTTCTCCATGCAGTCAGGGTTAATCTGGAGCTCCAGCCAAACACCACCAGATTTTCCACAAACAACTAACATAGAAGTAAAGCGGATTAGGAAAAAACAAAAACAAAAAAACAAACTGTGCTTTTTATAGCACTGGATCAGATGCGGAACGGTGTTGTGTAAACACGGATTCTCGAACTCGAGATCAAACGCAACGGACTTCAGATGTAACATTATTACGTCTGATTAAAACATCAAAGAAAGCTGCGCACTCACTTTGCTTTTAACCTCCACCGCGTCCAGCTCCGTGTGGCGCAAACTCTGCGTCTTGTTATTAAAACTCCGATACATTGTGGCTTTTTGACGCCTCGCTGCTTTCACCGCGGTCCGCTTCTCACTCCGTAAGTGTGTCTGTGTGTGTATAAATGTGTGTTGTGTCTATCAATCCTGGAAAAAAGAAGAAAAAAAAAGTAATCCTAGGCTTTTCCGATCACGACTCTCCGACAAACTTCAGGGGGAGAGAAAAAAAAAAACTAGATGTGGAAGGAGAGTAAAATCACCGCCTCTGCCTACAGGGAGAGAGGGAGAGAAAACTTTTCACAGAATGACATCATGGGTGTCTCTCACTCCCAATCCCTCCCCAAAAAGCAGTGGAGCTGCGCAGCGGGACTGTATGGGGCGGAGAAAGGATCAAAACTGGTACAGGTTTAGGCGCCTTTGATCTGAAGGAGAACTGGAATTCATAGAGTTCATCCAGATCTGAGAACGGTTTTAGAACGGCAGAACCTGTTCAGTCAAATACAGTTTGAATTCTAGAACTGATCTCAGAACTGTTTTTGTTTTTTATATAGTAACGAGTCTATTTATAAATAAATAGAATTCAAGAATTCAAACTCATGAGTAACTTTATGTATGTATTTATTTATTTATTGGAGAAAAATTTTAATTGGAATTCTTAGATGTGTGAACAAAAACAGTTCTGAGATCAGTTCTAGATCTATCTAGTTCTATTTAATATAATTAAATAAATAAATAAATAAATAAATAAATAAAGTTACTCATATAACTTGTGAGCATGTCAGAGGAAACCATATAGATCATTATTTTTGCTCTGGTTTATGTCTCCTACTACAGTAAGTCCCATACATATGAACATTTGTAATGAACTTTCGAAGATACAAACAAGCTATTTGCGATCGCTCAGTCGCAGAAGTTCAATTCAATTCCATTTTATTTGTATAGCGCTCTTAGCAATGGTCATTGTCACAAAGCAGCTTCATCCAATCAAAAGAAATGATGGAAGTAGATTATAGATCAGATAAACTACACACTCTCACCTCAGATAATGATGGAATATACATTATAATTTTAGCATAAATTTTTTACTTTGCTATGGGCTCAGCCTTCAGTTGCGGGTTTAAATCTCATGCCTGGTTCCAGACCCTACACAACCCTCCCTACACAGGACACGTGGTTCGGAAAATAAACGAATTAATGTGCTTTGTTGTTCATGAATATACAAGAGTATTAAACATTTACACACACTCACGTGCATTGGAAGTGGAATAAAGTTTGGACTACGATGCCATTCAAAAGCAGAGGACAGTAAGGATTATAATTCTGACCCGGTCGACCCTGCATACAATCCTGCATGGACGGCTGTGTGGCTTCTCACACACACACACACACACACACACGGGAGCACAGGAGAGAACGTTCCCTCCATACCAGTGCCATCTACTGGTGCTTGTATGGAAGAAACTGGTTTTATATAGTATAGGATGGAACCCATGTCACAGCTCTACTATAATATATATACTATATTTACTGTATATAGTAGAGCTGTAGTCTTGTTTACTTTCAAATCACATTTTTAATGGACTAAATATTAAAATGTCCAGATTTTAGGCAGCTGTTTCTGAAATGAAATATTTTCCTCTATACTCCTACTGAAAATTACACTATATCATATTTTATTTCATTTTGTATCTTTAAATTTTTTTTACTGTCCAATACTTATTTTGCATTTCTGTAACTGCATCTGATTTGAGCACATATAGTTCATATAGACTTTCCCACATATAGTTCATGCGCACTTGCGCGTATGCAAACGAAACAGGGTACACATTTAGAGCTCATTGAGCAACTTTTGCATTGTATGTCATGGGCTCTACTCAACAGGAAGTCAGTTATTTTGGGTCGTTTGCAAAACAAAAAAAACACACCCAATGGATTTGGATGTAAAATCTAAAGACATTAAGGATGCTAAATTGTAGAGGGATTGCTGATATCTCAAACGGGTCAGCTGTGACGATGCCTTAATCTTGTGTGACATCACTTTGAGTGACATCATAGTGTAATGCTTTTTTTCCAGCATCTGGGGCTTTTTGGAGGTCTAAAGGAAACATAAAATTCCCCCTTTTCTAAAAAAAAAAAATTATGTCATAATGGTATGATATGTTCCCCTTAAATGCATGTGTCCACTGTGCCCAGTGTCTTTTTTGGCATGCTCGGGTGATAATAGGGCAGGGTGCTTGGGCCCACTCATCGTTGCTTGCACCTATATTTATTATTAAAATATGAAAGCAGTGATGCTTTAAAATAGTAGATAAAGTAGTACTCAATCACTCATCGTCTATACTACTTTATCCTGTATTCATGGTCACAATGGTGTCTGGAGCCTATCCCAGGAGACTTGGGACACACACACACACACACACACACACACACACATGCTCATTCATACACTACGGGCAATTTGGGAACGTTAATTAGCCACTCTGTGGGAGGAAACCCAGTGTACCCGGAGGAAGACCACCAAGCACGTGGAGAACATGCAAACTCAATGCACACAGAGGTGAGAATCAATACTGGCTGGGAATCGAACCCGGACCCTGAAGGTGCAAAGCCACAGTGCTACCCAATTCACCACTGTGTCGCCATATATACTGTAGTATTACATTGAACCAAATTTTTAAATATGTTTTTATGTTTTATTTTGTTTTCAAAAAATATTTGTTATTTATATAAATCATTATGAGTAAGAAAGATTGGTTCATTTTTATTTACTATTTATCTTATGTTTAAACATTATTTATATGTTTAATTGTCCAGTCCTCTATCATTTGGCATTGTTTTAATTGCATTGTTTACATTTTTATAATATATAAAGGATAATACTAATAATACTTTTATAATAATAATAATAATAATAATAATAATTATTATTATTATTATAATTATTACTAGTAATAGTAGTATTAGTAGTAGTAGTAGTAGTAGAACAGAAAATCATATTTTGCCCACTAGATGTCAGTATTGCACAACAAAGATTTTATAGCCATTTTTTTCTTTCAGTTGAAAGCCTGGGTGAAAACAGTGCACAGTCTCAGTGGTTGCAATATGGGAAAGAATCGAAATCGCAGTGAAAAAAAACTTTATACAGACAGTAAACTGGGCTGAGGGTTGAGCTGTCAGTCAAAAATACTACTTACACTCATACGGACATGGCCGAAGAAGGTAAAGGTGCGAGACTGGTTATGTCAGTTTGTGTACACCAGCACCAGAGCTGAACCTGGTTAATAGGGTATGCAGTGCTTCAGGGGGTAAGTAAGGGGGATTATGGGGCCAAATCCAGACTGCATTTGGGCCTCTTATAAGAAGGTCTGATCCTTAACCACATTTCCTTGCTACTGTGTTAACCTTACCTGGATCCTGACCTGTCCGGTCTCCTTCAGTCTCTCAGTCAAGCTCTATGGACCAGCAAGACAATGAGTTTTACATGCACCGTGAATGCAGGCACAAAAAAAAAATACAGCGTGTGGGAACGCTCCTGGTCCATCATACCCCCGGGGGGGGGGTGCTAATACTACATACAGCCCTGTGCAGGCCTCTTCGAGTGTGTAATCTGAGATCGGAGAGCCGGAGGAGTTTAGTGATTGCCATTGTGCAGAGGCTCACTGAGAGTCCTCACTGTGGAGCCCATGAATCAGTCATGCCTGTCTAAAATATTAAAGCCACAGTCATCGGGATTGCAGAGCTTAAGACATGCATTTGCAATTTGATCTCACATTTCGGTTGCCAGGGTGCTTGATTTACCCTTATAATATTTTCTTAAAGATTTCAGCTAAATAACTAACCGTTGTCTTCTTATAAAAGGCAAACGTGTGCTTCCTAAGTTTTGTATGTAAGTTCTGATGATA
The DNA here is from genome assembly GCA_030068275.1 of Clarias platycephalus. Classification (NCBI taxonomy): domain Eukaryota; kingdom Metazoa; phylum Chordata; class Actinopteri; order Siluriformes; family Clariidae; genus Clarias; species Clarias platycephalus. The sequence goes on from JAQQZT010000021.1 coordinate 5,184,752, forward strand.
ATAATGCTTTGTCTGTTATAACATTTGAAAGCATTTAGCTAACTGCTGGACTGTGGCACTAGGTACAGACTGCAAGTCTGCCAACTTTCATGTAGGTTCTATGTAGCTTCCTATCTCACATAGCATTTAGCAGCTAATGTTAGTGTGCAGAACATTTGTGAAAATGCAACCTAACTAGCTAACTCGTTTTATTTTGCTTATATATATTTTTTTTTCTACAATGCTAATTTGGAAATGGCAGCACGGTGGCGTAGTAGTGAGCGTCGTCGCCTCGCACCTTCAGGGTCCGGGTTCGATTTCCGTGCTTGGTGGGTTTCCTTCAGGTACTTCAGATTCCTCAAACAGTCCAAAGACATACAGATTAGAATAACTGATGTTCCCAAGTTGACCGGTTGTATAGGAATGAGAAATGGGAATAAATACAACAGTCGCATTGGCCTTCACAATCCCTAGTTGGACTCCAGAGGTTCCAGCTGTAAACTGCCCGAGTTGTCCTCGTTTCGGATGAGACGTGACTCCGACACTGCGGTAAACATAACGTAAATAAGAGAGTTCTCAAGGGCTGGTCTTATTATATCTCATCTACTCTAGGTTATAAAAATATAGATACAGATCTTCTCCCTCGACATTCACATGACCTTGAACATTTCGACCCCTACAGTATGAAAGATTTGGAATATTGCATGTACAATATTGCACAGGTATGACAGGAAGTTGCATCATATGACTTTCGCGAAGGCAATGCAAAGAAGAAGAAGAAGATTTTTGTATTTTGTTTGCAGATAAGATTTCTTTTGTAGTGAACCACTGACTGGAAACGGGAGTGTGTGTTCTCATGCGTTTGTGTCTGTCTGTTTGTACTTTGTTCTTTCACAGAGGATCAACGTTGAGGTTTTACAGGAATATATGATGCGACTGTCTATTATATCTGATCAATGTGACTGTTCAGATCTTATCACTCACTCATCGCCTATGCCGTTTTATCCTGCATACTGAGTGGCAAACGGGCCTGGAGCCTATCCCATGATACACCATGGACGAGGTTCCAATCCATCACAGAGCACACACACATTCACACACTACCGGCCAATTTGGGAACGCCAATGAGCCTTTTCTGTTGGAGGAAACCGGAGAACCTGCAAACTCCACGAGCACAGACTCCAATGTGGGAATCGAACCTTTGACCCTGGAGGTGCAAGGCGACAGTGCTAACCACTACACCCCTGTCCCGCCCAGGTCTGGTCAATTTATTCTAATCCAAATGACCTGAAAGTAGCTTAAAGGTTTGGGTTCACGGTGGTGTGCAGGCATTTCTGATAGTTCTGTACTGTATATCAACGACACACTGTCTGGATCACTGTCACACATTCCCTCTGCCGTAGCCTAGAGGATATTTCCAGGAACTGGTTAGATTTAATTGTTCGTGTTAAATTAGACCAAAAAAAAAAAAAAAAAAACACCACCTACAGACTTGTGCATTCCTCACACAACCTTATTATGATAATAATTATAATATGACCCTAACAACAGGCACCATAGAACAGTACGACACTGTACACTTGGCGTTAGATTGTCTTTTACTGGGAGAGAGAGAGAGATGAACCCTGAGCATGTACTTATCTCATCCTTATCTTTTATATAGATGAAGCACAGGACAGAGGCAATGAAATATAAAATATTAACGCACCCAGCATGAAGGGATTGCACAGATATATTTTCACCAGTAGGGGGCATATAGAGTCCACAAAATCCCACAAGTCACCCAAGTGTGTGTATGTGGTAGGGGGGGGGTGGGGGGGCACAGCTTGCAACACCAGTCTAAATAGAAACACGCATATAAATATAGATGCATTTATTTGTTCTGAGCTTGCTTTAATTCCTCTTCGCACCCTAAGGGCGGAATTTTTCAGGTCCTTCTCATTTTGTTGAAACTGAACACACACACACACACACACACACACACACACACACACTGAGCATAAGCAGTTTCTTAATCCCATCCAGAGTTTACACTCTCCTACGGGGCCGAAATAAGTGTTACAGAGCGACGAACATGCTCCCTCTGCCGTGATTACAATTACATGCTCCCTGTGGCAATTACATGATGCTACATTATTTATTTGCTCCCCTCGTTGCGTTATCTAGGACAAACACAGACATCATCATGGAGTCCCGATAACATTTACAGTGTAATCCGGTTGAGGAGACCGACCTGACCGGAGAGACAGCCGGAGGACGTTCGAGACGACGCCATGCACTAGTTTAATTCATCATTTTTAAAGCATTGATTTACAGATTAAACTACACACGAGACTGGAAGCTTCTTAGTGACGTGTTGAGATGCAGGTTTGGATTGTGTGTGTATGCCACAGCATCATGCACTAACTATATTTAAAGAGGCACCATTGTGACAAATCTGCTTCTTCCGTTCATTTACAAGAGAATGTTTAGAATGTAGGGTAGAATTATGACACTGAGAAACAACAATGTTACAGTGTTGCAATGTTAGAAACGATGTAATAAATAAGTATATATGAAAATATAAAAGTTTGAAAAGTCTTTCCTGGTTTTTTCCCCCTCTACATTTCTACACTGAAGGCGTTTATCTAAAATACACAATAAACTCGTCTGAACAGTTGATATTGATATTGAGACGTGTCTCCTACTGATGATCTGTAAATCCTTCATAACGGCTCTAATCTGAGGTGCTGGTGGTTAATTGGTGATTTCTGAGGCTGGTGACTCTAAATGAACGTCTC
>JAQQZT010000021.1:5227059-5277629 GCA_030068275.1 Clarias platycephalus
TTTAAACTTGGAGTTACTCAGGGCCCCCCCCCCCCCCCCCCCGCGCCGTACAGAGCAAACCGAGCTCGGCAATGTGGCAAATCTCCAGCTCGGTCTTAGCCGAACTCAAAGGATTAGAAGAAAAAGATGAAGAAAGATAGAAAGAAAGGCCAGACAGGAAAGATAAGAGAACTTTTATAAGAGAGAGAGAGAGAGAGCCTGAGGCGAGTCCACATGACTACGCAGTCAGGTTCAAAGGTCATCATCTGGATATTTTTAACTATTCCTGAAAAAAAGCCCTTCAGGGATGACTGGGGTCACTGACCTTTGACCTCTGGGCCTTTCAAAATCATCTGGACTCTGAAATATGGGATCTCTCTCTCTCTCTCTCTTTAAATCTGTCGAACATTTTCTCATGCTCAGGACAAACGTCACCAAAAAGAAAAAAATGTAATAAAATAAAATAAGGAAAACCTGTTGAATTCAGTGTGTCACGTCCTCATCGATGTTAAGGACGTTTAACAGAGTGCGTGCGCGTTAATCAAACCCTTTTGAAAGCGTGCCCTCTCTCTCCCTCTCTCCGCATAATGGCGTGCAGATGGCTCTCAGCAGACAGCGTTCCACATTCAGCGTTCTGCCGAGGAGATCTCTCTCTCTCTCTCTCTCTCTCTCTCTCTCTCTCTCTCTCTCTCTCTCTCTCTGAGCGGCCTCGTTAAAACATAAAGCTTTACGTCCTGCCCGAGACTTTAAACACAAACAAACGCAGGGTTTTAATGGAGCTGCTCAGCTCACCATGGCAGGTTCGGTCTGGAAAACCGCAGGTGAACTTCAGCTTCAGCACAGATAAGAGGAGAATAACTCGAGTTTAACAAACATCTTAATCAAGAACCTGACGTGATGTCTAATTTAATGATACGGAACCATTCCTCGGTTTATTGAGATGATTTCAGACTCGTTCTGTAGAAGGAAAATGGTTGTTTGCTTCACTTAAATTGTTTAATGTGCTTTTTTATTAGCATCGACGTTGTTCTTGAGTTTTGATTTATTGTATGTATTCTAATACGAGGAGCAGCATATAAGTTATGAGGGTAAAAACTCCCCTTATTTCTCTATATAATCCCGTCTTATACTAATGCACTCATCATAGTGTTTCACTAGTGCTCGGACACCATCAAGGTGGAAAGTTTCTCGATCCGAGCCATTTCCATACTGTATGTTTGCGCCATTAAAGGAGTTCCTGGGATGTCTGAAACCCTGGCCTCCCAGGAACTCCTTTAATGGCCCAAACATATGGAAATGGCTCGGATCGAGGGGGGATGTGGCGATAACTCCCAGCCGAGTTCCTGTAACGTGGGAGTGGTGTTGGTGAATGATTGTGGGTTCAAGGATCAGGCTGAATCACTGAATGTTCTGACCCACCTCAGCCGGGATCGAGTTCCCCTTCTTTAAAACGTTTCCTGCAGCGAAGAGTCTCATCAACTGAAGAGTCTCCTTCAACTCTCTGTCTCATCAAACACTTTTGTACCAACCTGTGCTTGAAGTCTTCCATAAAGGTTAATCGTCTCCATTCACTGGAAATTTCCTTTTCATTCACTGGATTTTTAAATTATTATTATTAATTAATTAATTAATTAATTAATTAATTTCACATTTGCTTCGTGATCTATCTCCGTTAGATATGTGGCCAATAATTGTATTTTCATTATAACTTTTTTTTTTTATTTACAGTTAAAAAGAAATAAAGAAAAAAGAAGGCCCTTGTGTATGTGGGTGGATGTGATGCTCCATGCTTTCAGCTTTGTGTGTGTGTGTGTGTGTGTGTGTGTGTGTGAGATGTTGAGGAGGTGCTTGATTAATCCCCGTTCAGTGTTTAATCACTCCGCTCCTCCCTCCTCCCCGGTGCCCCACTGAAACATGGGATGTGGCATTCCTGGAGAATAAAGGGTCACTGCTCGTGACCTTTGACCTTTGGGCCTCAGACTGGAACAAAAGTGGCACAGTGTTATTTTGGCAGGAAGGGTTACTGATTGACTCCTGTTCGCTCTACTTTCATTCCGGACTTCATTCGTTTAAACCTTCATGGAAAAAAAAAGGAAAAGTCACTTATTAACCACAGCTTTAGTTTATTATTGTCATTTTAAAGTAATGGATTGGTGGGAGGGGGGGGGGGTGTGCTGAGATTAGGCCACGCCCAGTTTTAATCTGTACTTATTTCCCGAATACAGATGCGGATATTCGAATCACTGAACGCTACAGGCACAAGCACTGTGTTACACTCCTAATCTATATATTAGTACTTAACGCTTAAAAAACATGAATGTGTGTGTGTATGTGTGTGTGTGTGTGTGTGTGTCGTGGCGAGAAGACAAGAAAAAGGTATAAATGTGTGTATCAGTGTTACAACACAAGAAGTCATGCAGCGTGTGCTTTCCCATGATTGCTGCTCTCCACAGGTGAGAGTGCTCTCGAGTGTGTGTGTGTGTGTGTGTGTGCGCGTGTGTGTGTGTGTGCGCTCTGATTATGGAGCAGGAGGACCCTCTCAGCCCTTGCCAGACAGGGGGCTGATTCCTAATCAGGTGGCATCATTAAAAACAACAGCGCTTAAGGTAGCGGTTTCCCGCAGGAGCTCTGATTTCCAACCCGTTTTAACGGAGATTGCGGATCTCAGGTTTTCCGAGTTTTAAATATTGACAAAGAAATTTCTGAAAGGCTTGAATAGCAAAACAGGCGCCATTAACATTCATATTGTGTGTGTGTGTGTGTGTGTGTGTGTGGGTGGGTGGGGTGTCTGTGTGGTGGGGGGGGGGGCAAATACAAACTCAATAAATCAGGAGTGGGAAAGGCAGAGGTGGCGCGGAACGTTTTTACGGCGCCGTTGTCTTGCCGGAGATGTCTGGAGGTATTTGTTGACCTGAACTGATGCGTATGTGTTTGTACAAGCTGAAATGTTTAAGATGATGATGATGATGATGATGATGATGATGAGGCACAGACGCCACGCTGGATTCACACAAAAGGCAACAGCTGGCCGGCTTTTCCCCCCTCCGCCCTTTCTCTCTTCCTTCATGCCTGACTTGAGGCTAATGTTGCTGAGAGCACAGGAAGCCTCGCTGGGGGTCTGCGCAGGGGAGTGTGTTTGGAAGGGGGAGGCAGTGGGGGTGCGTGTGGTTTGGGGGCTCTGACTTCTTTTGTCTCGCCTCTCCTTGCTTCAAGATGTGCAATCACGACTTGAGGAACATCCCTTTTCATCTCGAGGCCTGCCAGCTGTGAAGGCAGTCAATAAACCGATACTTCCCCATCCACTACACTCCCTGTGCTGCCTACTGGCCTTGTCTTATGCACACACACACACACACACATACACGCACACCTCGACTCAGCCTGCCTTTGTTTCTGCATCTGGATCCCGACTGTAAGTAAAATTAGCACGGTGTAGTCAGTCACAAAGCCTTAAACGCAGCCCTGCTCCGCCTCTTCCCTCGTTCCAGGTGGAAGGGAAAAATAGGACGAGGCCTTTCGAAAAAACCAAGGGAGTGAGAGAGTGATAATGATTTTAACCCCCAGTCCCTCCCTCCCCTCTCTCTCTCTCTCTCTCTCTCTAGCTCTCCAGCTCTGTTCCAACCCTCCTGGGGTGAAACACAATTGCCTCGAGGCTACAAGCTCTATTCGGCACTCAGATATGGCTAATCTCTGCGCTCAGCGTGTCCACAGCGTAGCAGTTGGAGAACGCCGATCTAGCGGAGCGGCCTGGCGGGAATCTCACGGCGGCGTCCTGGCTCGCCTTCAAAACATCATCCAAGCCTCATTCCTGATTCCATGCGCTAATCTCTTCTGCGATTTGCACCAATTCTGTCCAAGTTCTTAGCTGGAAGCTCCAATTGTTCTGCTGGGAGAGAACAAACCCGAACACACTAGCAAAGTCTGTACCTGCTGTTTATTTCACTCCCTCGTTGGTCGCTGAATACCGTATGCAAACATGTATGCACTTGTGATGGGTCGTTCACGAACGATTCGTTCTTTTTGAAGAACGTGACTCAGAAGAACGAGTCGTCTCGGAGAGTGATTCATTCGTTTTCTACTGGGCGCACATGCACAAAGCATCGCGAAAAACCTCCGTAGGTTATGGATATGAAGTAAGTTCCCGTTGAGTCTTTTGGTCTGAATCGTTCGTTCTTTTGTCACGTGACTCCCATAGACGCTATGCAGTGCAATAGATTCAAAAGAACGAACGACTCGGACTAGAAGATATAAGAGGTGAGCTGCTCATAATACGTCCTTAGCTGCATTGTAATATTTTCATTACTGGAACGATAGTCAAAATTTGTGTATGTAGACGTGGAGGTCTGTTTATTGAAAATGTATCATTTTATTTTATTTCTGAATAAAAGAATGAAATGAACTAAATGACTCAAAAAAGGTTAGTTCATTTTGATGAACGAGATTCAAAGAACCGAGTCACTAAAATGATCCAAACTTCCCACTTCACTAGTACTGTATGTATACCGTCTGGTGTCTCTAATGGACCCCTTGCGGACTCACTCTTTCATTGTCGGCATTTTTGCAGATCCGGGGGGGGGGGGATATAAAAGAAGAAGAAAAAACTACAAAGGGTCAACAGAGCCAGAAAGCAGAAAGAGGAAATAAGTAGAGTGTTTGTTGGCCTCCTTGTATCGGAGAGCATTTAAGGAAAATGAGACTGTAAAAATGCCACAGCTTTAATAGGCTGCCACAGGATGTGTGCTCATAAACGGAACCCCCCATATCCCCTCTCTCTCTCTCTCTCTCTCTGTCTCTGTCTGTCTCTCGCTCTGTCTCTGTCTCCGTCTCTCGCAGCACAGCTTCTCAGCAGCAGATAAATGAGGACATCAGTAAAAATGGGTAGGAGCTGAGAAGAAGATTAAATGAAATGCCGGGGAGCCCATCAATAACCTGGCAGTCGTCTTTAGCACCCTTCAATACAGACGGCTGATAAAAGTGACAGGAGAAAAGAAATAATAAAGAAGAAAACCTCACATTCGGGTCTTTTCCCACACTTGATGTGATGAAGCTGTTCACCGCAAATATCACTCAGCGTTAAGCGTTAAGACCTGAAAGTGGCATGGAGGATCGGACGCTGTGCCACCGGAAGGGGTCAAATCCCATCGCTCACACGGATCCCGAACTGCAGCGCTGGATTTATCACCAACATTGTGCACATTACGGATAATTAAAGTATGTCACAGACTGAGAGAGAGAGAGAGAGAGAGTGCTCGGTCAGATTATCCTCTCCAACACAGACATGTTTCCCTCGCATGCACGCCAGCACAATTTATATACAGCAATACTTTATTAATTATAAGTGAGACTAACAATGAAAGTAAAGTGCTCGGTAATGACATTAATTAATGTAAGACTACACAAATTAAGATTTCATAACCTTAATTTTAGAACTTCCCGAATACCTTTTTCACCCAACTGTGAGTTCATCGTACACAGTAAGTAAGTATAAATCACGTCTGAATGTCTTCTCATCTCAGTTGGCACCTCAGATAAACGGCTCATGTGTGATTGTAGACAGGATGCTGCATCACCTTTATTTCAATTTGAAAAAGAAACTTCTAAGTTTGCAAATGTAAACGGTCAAACCATTTCAGAATTTCTCATTTTCCCAGAATGCACTCTGCAGTGAAAAAGTCCCTGTGCGTAATCGCCATACTCCTCTCTGTCTCTCTCTCTCTCTCTGTGTCTCTCCTTTCCACACATGACCGTGCTGCAATCTCCAGCTCTGAGATTGTGTGATAAAGAGGCGACTTTATCATTTTAATCACGAGACGATGACACATGACACGCACGAACGCCGCCGCGGGTAAGCGATACGCTGCATTCATTAGGTCGCTCATTAATTTAATTTAGGCCTGTTAAAGCCTTTCATTCATACGCCCTCGTCTGTAAGTTGGACTGTATAGCGGCGGGCCTGTTCGCTGCGAATTTTGCCTTGAGGCGCCCAACGAGTGTGCTTGTCGTCATGGAAACTTGGCTGCATTTATCATTAACCAGCACGCTAATATGCCCATGAGAATTCGATGACCTTTGATCCCAGTTTCTGCCTGAAACAATTTATATTCGCATAATCTATTGTGCAGGCATTTTAACTTAAACCCATGTAATTGCCTCGTATTAATGACGTGCTTTTAGCGCTTAATCGTTCATGATAAGCCCGAGATAATGTTTGAATTTCAGCCTGATGGAGTCATCGTCATTACGCTCAGTACTGACGCGTTCAGCTCGGATTTTTATGGGAGAGCTGATTGACTCCGCTCTCTATTAAGTGGAGATAAAGTTTGCGTGTGGTTCCTTCATAATCTCTGAGTATGAAGCTGTTGGGGTGCCAAAACCTTTTCTGATCAGAAACTAGCCAACTGGAAGTGGAGACTCCTTCCAAAAATTGTTAAGCATCTCCTTACAGAAAACCTCCCTAATAATGATCTTTAACCCAACCTCTGGATTCATCATATCAGTAAATTGTTTCTATAGAAATTCTAACATGATGATGAGGTCATAATGATATCAACCTTTGCTTCCCTCCTGACCAATCAGAGTCGAGGACTCAACCTCTTGTTCTGTCTGGTGATCTTTTTCCACAGTTTCACTCTTTAGCTCGGTGAACGCCTTTTTCTTTCGCCGCTGTTTGTTGAGGATAACCCTCTCTGGAGCTGATAGTCTTCGAGAGCGACGTTAATCAGCTCTCGGCCCCGGCAGCCGCGCGTAAAATCACAAAGACGCAGTGATGGCGCCACAATTAACACACACTGACACGGCAGCCAAACAGCTGCACGCTGAAAGGACTGTGTCCGCTCGTTTCTCAGACATGCATCGTTAAACACTAATGCGTAAAAGTGTGTGTTGGAAGGGATACGATTTTTCAATAATAACATTTTTAAACATTTTCCAAGTTTTATTACAGCTTAGTCTTTATTAATGTCACAGACGTGGCTGTTAAATAAGGTAATGTATATGATTATTGGAAGGTACAGAAAGCAGAACATGTTTAATTTATAGGAAAGACAATTCATATATTTTATTAATACTTACTGTATGTTTCTATTTATGAAACAGGAAAAATTCATTTCTAATAAAATAAACCTACTCATGGACAAAAAAGTTGTACTGTTAAAAACACAAAATCTAATTCATAATTGTGTTTGCTTGTTAAATAAAAAAAGGTCAAATGGCTGTCATGCTCAGTAGATAATCTTATGTCTACTTACATCATCTTGTGTGATTATGTCCAGGTGACGTGTCTTGGCATCAAAAACAAGTCCCCAGTTATACCAGGGGTCCAAGCCGAAAAATGAATAAGCCCCCAGGGCAGGAAAACTGTCAAAGTCCCCAGTTATACCAGGGGTCTGGTTATACCAGGGGTCAGGGCGAAAAAGTCACAAATAAAATAAAAAAAATGTTTAGACAATTCTAGCAGAGACACGGCCATCGGAATACTTACGTCTGGTGCAACACAAGCAGACGCCACCAGACGGTTTGGAGTTGTCTATGGAAGAGATTACAAACCAATGCTGATGGTCAATTCCTCTACGTCTGGAAGGCCAGGAGGGACAATGCCAAGACCTGACAGACTAATAAAATTTGAGAAATTGTAGATAAAGAGCTGTCAGACTATTCAAACACATCTGTATGCAACTAGACTTGCTGGATGCGCAAGGAGGCCGTATTGTAGGCCGATATCGATGCTATGTCATTGTCAGCATCATCTAAATTTTGAATTTCTGGTGTTGATGGACTGTTTTTTTTTTATGAAATTAAAAAATGTATTTTACTTTTGTCTATCAGCATCCATCCATCCATCCATCCATCCATCCAGGAACCTCTGTAGTCCCACTAGGAACCGTGGAGTCCAATGGTGACCATTATATTTATTCCCATTTTTACACATTTACACACAAAAACACACACATTACAGGCAATTACCGTACAATACAATAAGGTCACTACTCAAATTTGAACAAGAACTCATTCCTTCCACATCCGTAATATACAAATCACATATTTCTCGAATATATCGTGTTTATTTCCATGGCATTGTTGAAAAGCTAAACCGTGCACAAAGTCAGTCAAAAGCAAAACTGAAGTAAATCGTCACATCACATGAGATGGTATCGCGGAAAGCATCTCTTAAAGTACCAGATAATGACACGGTTCACATGACGGCGTTATTGGAGACAAACCACTGTTAGTTCTGTTAAAACCACAGTGCTTCTATTTGAATGTGTGTGCGTGTGTGCGTGTGTATGTGTGTGTATGTGTGTGTGTGTGTGTGTGTGTGTGTGTGAATGAGGGTATTGAGGAGCACAGCTGTAAACTGATGCGGTTTTTGCTCTCATTGCTCTGCTGGGGTCTGCAGTCTTGTGCATGGCCTGGAGGCCATCATTTGAAAACACACACACACACACACACACACACACACACACACACACACACACACACACACACACACACACACACACACATACATTCTCTCTCTTACTCTTTCTCTCTCTCTCCTTGTGTGTAAAAACCACAAACGAGTGTTTTGCTTCTTCTTTGTTTTTCATTTCCATTTAATCAAATGCTCCTTAGAATAATAAGTCTAAGAATATTTTCCAAAAAATGCTCATAAGAAATTATAGGAATTTGTAGAATTAATAGAATTTGTAAAGAAATCTTTACATTTCTATAATTCATCCTTGTACAAGTGAAAGTAATTTGACAGAAGGAAGAATTTGTGCTTATGCCTCATTAATACAGAGCCTCCACACTCACAAGTCAATATTACGGCCTTGTCTTTTATAAGAGCTGTAAATGAATTTCTCAGAGATAAAGGGACCAGTCTGTTCTTTCTCTTCTTGCTACTGAAGGGGCATCAAAGACACACGTCTTGTACTTTTAGTAAAAAAAAAAAAAAATCAAGGTAGCATAAGGACAACTGATGCACCTTTAAAGCTTCGATCAAAAAAAGGAACCTCATATTCACCTTTGTAGGCATAAAATACACACTAAAGATACAAAGGATGTACCACTTATACACCAAAAATGTATGGCGTATTTATGAAAGTGTACTGATCATTTTCTTTAGAGAGACCGTTTCAAATAAGGTGTGTCTATACTGTATTCACATATATTATTAGACTTGAGCAATATCACACCTGAGGGAGTGCTGATATTCAGTACGACAGCCCGACCTTGAGTGTGATATTGCTTTTAGAAAACAGTTCCACAAACACCATTTATTATCAACAGATTAAAATTTGTTGATTTTTTTTTAACCAGTTTTAACACATATCCTTCCGCGACTGGTGAAGTAAATTAGCCGCGCCTGGGCGGAGCTGGCGACTGACAGTCAATCAAAAAGCTAGTTTTAAATTCTTACCGGTACCATGTAGCCACAGGGTGAGAAGAATAGGCCGTGGAGGTGATGGACAGTCCTGTAAATAACGGAATTTTGTCTTTATGTCCAATTATTCCACTTTCAAATATCAGCTTCGTTAATTTCCGGGTAAGCATGGCTGAATCCTAAATAATGTTAAAAGGAAAGCTAGTGTGCGTCCTCATTCCACACTGGAAAAAGTGCCCTTGATCAGGGGTAGAGAGAAATTTGTGATTCAGCCTTGTGTTAAAAGCTACTTAGCTTTTCTTAGCCGTCAGCAGAACAATAAATGTGTTTTGTTGCTAAAAGTGCCTACATGACTATGTTTGAATGTGGGTTTTGGCAGGCAGGTTCTCTTCCTTCTTTCCAGTACTACGGACCATCCAACCTACTTCCATCACCCATGTCGGTGACATTTGGTGTAATTAAAGACACAAAGAGCAGGCTGTTACCGCGTTACTCGCAATCCGAGGTTTCACTGTATTTAGAGTAACTGTGATGCAGAGTGATACATACAGTGTAGTTAAACATCCCATACTATTACCGTCTATTCTCACCACTCGTGGAATGACTCTTGTCCAATCAGATTACTTGGTCAGAAGTAACATTTGTATAAAATCTAACAGTTTTACTGAACTTCTGTGCTAAAAATAAAATGAAAGATCATGACGTTCTCTTCATGACGATGCTGTTCTCCAGAGCGACTTACAAAAGTGCTTAAGTTTCCGTCCCTAACCCCTAACCCTAACCCGTTCCGTCTTTATTTTAAAATAAAACTTTTTTCATTTACCTTTTTTCATATGGACAAAGATAAATGTAAAAAATGGATGGAAAAATTACATTTTAAAATAAACTGTGTATATACTGTACTTGCTACAGTAAGTCTAAGTACTTGCAGTATGACTGTATCAGAGCCAAAGATTCTGTAACAGATACTCATTTCTGAATAATCACATTCATGTTTGCAAATTACTTAGCTAAAGTCAGGTAGATGGATCAATGGAGTCTAGCTAAAAGATTTGTTTTTTCTTCATTTATTTTGTTAATATTATGCTTACAGTACTTTGGCGGAACTGATTCGGCTTGTTTAAAGCATTGAAAATAGAATTCTTTACATTTCAAGACAATCGAACGGAAAAAAAAGTGCATGCTTATTCCCTGCTTGAATTTCAAAACATCTGTTCAGATTTTGTGGCACAAGTCGAAATCGTTCACATGAAGTGCTGCAACAAAGCAAAACATAACGACTTTGAATTGTTATTATTACCTATCACCTTTCCGTCATCGCAGCGTACGGTTTGCTTGATTGGATTTTTGTAAGCAGGGATTTTTGAATAACCAGACAATTCTTTTTGAAATTTCCGCGCTCTAAGAAAAGCTTTGCTAAGACCTTCTCTCTCTCTTCACCACTGCTAAAAAAAAAAAACACAGAGTACATTTCTGGCGTTCACCCTGAATCACTTGTGAAATGCACAACATGTGTAAATGATGCACGGTGTTGTCGAAAACCGCATGCTCACACCAAATCCTCACACGTTCACAACGCTGCGTTTACTCGTGTTCCTCTTCTGATGTGTACTGCGTTCCAGAGAGCTAGTATACCTCAGCGCAGCGGATTTGTTTGCTGCCTCTTTAAACGGCTCGTGTGACCATTAGGTCACTGTTCAGGTGCAGCTTTACAAGCGGTACCCCAATAAAAGCTTAAAACACACCGATTGGAACTCGTTTTATCTTTTCACGTCTTTCATGAATTAACTTGAACCACCTCCAAATGCACGCAAGCCTGACAGAGAGTAGACATATCCGGTGCTGGTGCTGCGATGTTTAACCGCTCGCTAAATTTAGCACTGAAAAGACCACGAACGCCTCAGCTCTCAACCGTCGAGTGGGGAGAGGAGACGCAGAGTGATAGTGACATGTCTTCTACTCGCTCTCTTTCTCTCTCTGTCTCTGTCTCTCTCTCTCTGAACCATTGCCAGCGCTCTCTCTCTCTCTCTCTCTCTCTCTCTGTGTCTATGCTGAAATGAATAGGGATTTTCAAAGGATCTCAGAACAAACTCTCTTCCCAGACTTGGCCCATGACTACATTTCACTTTGTTCATTTGAGATCAGGCCCTAATGCAGCTGGATTCATAAGTGAGCAGGGGGTGCTGGGAATTTAAATATACAAAGAAAACTCCTAAATGTCAAGTGGCTAAGACAAAAAAAAAAAAATTGCTGTTTTTATGAGTTAGCGTACGAGGTCTTGCGCTCACTCTTCATGACTCAGAATGGCAAATTCTACATTTTGTATTTACCCTTTTCTGAAGAAAAGGAAAAAAAAAAAAAACCGCTCAATCGTCTTTCAACCTTCTCTTTGAAAATGGTCCCCCCAGGGAAAGCAGACATGAATAGCCATGCTTGGCCTGGAGCTTTTTTCAAAAATCATCTAAGACGTTAGCCGGTAGCCTGTAGTGCATCATAAGCAGGCCGCGGGGCGTCAGAACACTCTCCAAACCTGCAACTGGAGAGTGTTACGGGTCAAAACGGGCCCCTCGTGCTTGTCATGAAATATACATCTCTTAAATCGTTTCAGATTTGTTCTTTTTCTCTGCTGCAGCACAACAGAGAGGTTTTTTTTTTTTTTTGCACTGTAGGATCCAAAAGCCTGAGATCATTACTAAGAGGCATGACCTTTTACAGATAAAATGTTAATCTCTACTAATTGCAAAAACAGTATGGAAGCATGAATGATGTAATGATGTGATAATTGTGTGGCAAAATTCATTTAAAAAAAATAAAGGATGAGACAATGTTCGGGGTGCCATTACATTTGCAAATAAGTATGTAAGGATTTTTTGACATGCGTGTGCCTCAGACAAATGATTTTACCGTAATGACGGCACTTTGCCTCTCCTAGCCTGCATTACCTTGAAATATAATCATTAAATTGTATTGACTTTTTTTCTTTTTGCATTAATGTGCAAATCCATTTAACGTCTTGAGCTTGAAATGTCCTTGTTCATTATACTAGATTATAAAAATGTACATTTTATCTCATTCATTTCATTCTGTTAATTAAGCCCTGTTGCATTCATCTTTATTAAAAGATTGAAATTTTCTAACAGGAAATTGATTGAAGAAAAAACCTTTCTTTTCTTTTAGTTTTTTTTAATAAAGTTGATTGTTGATGTCACTTTGACAGTACAACACTGTTAAGCAATGTATAAAAAATAATTGTAAGCAACCTGCTAAAATGTTCTTAATGACATCATGCGTTTAGCCCGGGTGCTGGTTAACCACATTTTGTGTATTTTCAAACTCTAGGCTAATAACTGCAACATGGTGTTTAGGATTAAGAGCAATGCAATATTGGTGCTAGATATGGATTCATATCGAATTTTTTTTGTGTGTTAAGCCACACAGTTATCTATGAATCATTCCAGCATTAAAACACATCTTACTTAAGACATAACCCAGTGAGAAACAGGTGCAGATGATGACAGATGATCAGGCCAGTGATTAGTATACTGGTGATGCTGAATGCTCAGTGTTCAGAACAGACGAGAGGGGAAATGAGGTCGCTGCTGAGGTTGTGACATAAGCCACCTTTCTGTGCACTTTGCAGAAAAGCATTTGTTCTCATTTCTTTCATTTAAAATACATAACTTTATTTATTTTTATACATGCACATTACTATATTTCTTTAAAAGTTAAGTGCATTTTTTTCTAACATTCAGTGTTGAAATATTATTTTACTGAATACCTTGACCTAACAGTAGACAAATCATGGGATTATCCTAAAGTAGATTGTTTTTATATTATTAAACTCTTGTTAAATTGAATTAATGAAATAAATCAGCACATTCTCTGCTAAATTCATCTATCATAATTGTATAGTTTATTATTATTATTATTTTTTTATTCATTCATTTTTTACATATTTCTACATTTATTCATCTTTTAACTGACCTCTAATGGAAGTCTAAGACGAGCGCTGAAACCGGTCAGTAATACTAATGTGTTCATCTGACATACATTACATTTTTATAGAATTTGTATATGAAATTTTAAAGCTTTCACATCAAATAATTTGTAGTTTTATACTTGGTAAAGTTGTAATACTTATACAACTTTACCTTGTTAAAGTACTTAGGTTTATTTTGAAACCTTTATAACTCACTCAAATATGATTTAAACTGACTACTTAGAACAAGAGAACAAAACTTACAATAGAACTTGGCAAGATGGTTTCTTTTGGTAGTGTTACCAATTTATTTAAAATGAGGCTGTGTAAAAAGACAAATCAGATATCAGCCTTTAAAATCCAAAGAATTGTGTTAACTTTAGGGTTGTTAAATCAGCAAGTTAAGATTTATAAACTAGCTGGTAAAAAATACATGCAGTAGCTAGCTAAATTTAGCTAGCTCTGTTATTAGCATTTTTACTTGCTAGTATAGGATTAGCTTTTATTCCAACAAAGATATGAAACATTAGCTAAACAGAAATTTTGAAATAGAGGATTAATTGTTTAGCGAACTAGCTAGCCATGCACTGTCTAGAAATTGTGCTTAGTTCTTTTTAATCTGTTCCTTTTTATTAATATTTTTTACATTTTACTCTTGAAACTTTTTGACTTAGATTGCTTTGCCTGCAAACCTCAAACATTTTTTTTTTTTCCAACCACAGTTTCTCTGTACTTTTCCCAGCCCTGGTTACCAGTATATTTATACAGACACCAGAAACATGTCCAGTAATGTGTAAATTACTGGTATCACATTTTGGTTGAAACTCTAGAAGATGACCTTTGCTAAGACTTCCTTGTGTTTGCTGCCTCATTCTCTCACCTTTAATCACTAGACAGTAGTGGTTATAGTTCTATATTTTACTTTAATTAGTTGAGAATTGAAAATTCCTTTGCCACCCCTAAACTTCTGGAAAATTCTTTAACATTTTCGTCCAAGGTAATCACACATCCTGCACACTACGGAGGTCATGCTGGGGAAACACCACAGTACCCCTTTAAACATAAGTAGCACGTCGTCTATTTATTCATTTAACCTCAAATAAGTGTTTTTATTCCCAGTTTCTTGTGATGTTTATTCATAAGAACAGGCTTTCCATACTAGACAGTCAGTGGTGCATGGAGGTTTTTTTTTTTATTTTTATTATTTTATAGTGTTGCAGAATTGAAAATGACTGGATTGAACAGTGTTACAGTCGCTGGCCACATTTCGAGCTCTTGGCCTGCTCTGAAGGCCATTTACTGCCGGGCAGCAAGTGGCAGCGCTCCAGCTGCTCCTTTTAAAACTGCTCCATTAAAGACAGACAGTGGCTAATTACAAGTGATTATCCTAACAGCAGAGACGATGCAGTATTTATTTTAAATGCCATTGCTATTTTTCGACCAGGCGAGCCCGGAGTACGGAGAGCTCCTTAAGCTTAAAGCTTGCTCGACACAATTACTGAAAAGAACCATGCATATGTAAAGGAATGTAGTAAAAGTCTCATGATTTCATGGCCATGCCATGTCTATCCCACATTCAGGGCATGCACAATGAGCCTTCTATTAGAGACCCATCCTGCCACATGTAAGTGTCACTTATTAAATTAAACCTTGACAACGGGGGAAAAAAGGAGTCAAGGAGACACGAACTCGTCTAGACTTGACCGAGAGAAACTGAAATTTGATGCAAATGTATGTAGCATAATTAAAATACCTTTTTTTCCCCATTTGCCTGTATATTTACATTTCTATTTGTTTAACAGATGCCTTGTTTTCGAGTGAGACACAACACAATTCATTGACCTCATTGAATTTCGAGGGTTCTTTAGATAGTTAAGGGTTCTTACCTTCTTAAAGGGGTTGTCATTGAGTCCCTTTCTGATTGGGGACACTGTCATAGAGTTCGACAGCATCCTGTATGTAGCATTATTATTATTATTATTTTTTTCATTTCTCATACAGCACAACAATTTACCAACCATTACAATTTATTCTTGAGTAAAGAACAGCTTTAATGCTATAAAATGCCCATGAAACAAGTCAGCTCCTGTAAGATATCTCTTATGTTATACCAGTCCATCATCAGACTCTCTTCTTTTTTCTTTCACATGTTTGAAATCCTACTGACTGATTGAGACTGGAGACTCCTTCCATAAGTGGCACCTTATAGAACTTTCCACTATATCAACTCTTAAACATTATTAGTGTTAGATTGTGTAGCCTTTGCATTTACAATGCAAATCCCATGGCGATGATCTGTGACGATAAAACCAGTAATACACTGCCTGGCCAAAAAAAAATAAAGTCACCCTTTCAGAAGGATTTAATTACTATTGATAATTATTTAATTCATTTAATAATTAAATAAATTATTATTTGCATAAAGCAAAAAAGACAACTAAGGAGGTTTGAAATGACTGGAATTGGATACAAAAATTGTCTGACACTTTATTAAAACCTGTAAGGATGGTGTTAAATGTGACCTTCATGGAACAAGCATGAGCAGAGAAAAATTATGAATGAGTGTGACTGGAGATCACTTAAACTTCTGTTGAAGTTGCATCTTAAGTAAAAATAAGAGGATTTCCATACACACACAAAATGCAATGAGAACTAAACAACTGTGTGTCCATAGGAAAACCACTTGTTAGTGAGAATAATCAGAGCATAAAGATTGGATTTTGGAGCAATGGGAAAAGGTCATGTGGTCTGAAGAGTCCAGATCGAGCCTATTTCAGGGCGATTGGTGTGTCAGGGTAAGAAAGGAAGTGCGTGAAGCGATCATGCATACTGTCCACTGTACAAGCCTCTGGAGACAGTGTTATGATCTGGGGTTGTTGTTCAGTTGTTCAGGTCTAGACTCAACAATAAATCTGTGAAAATAAAATGAAATCAGCTGATGAGCTGAATGTACTGCATGACCAGGTTATCACTGGAAATGTTTTTTTGTTCCCTGATGGCACAAGCATATTTCAGGATATTTGAGGATTGTGAAAGGACTTGGACATCATAATCAAAGCTAATCAAACTCTTGCAGCTATTGAGTAGTACTGTGGTAGAATCTTCATAATGTTATTACAGTAGGGCAAAAAAACAAAACAATTGAATCTGGATTTTGTTGTATGTGAAAGTGTCTTTACAGTAGAATCATCTCAGCTCAACGTCTCTGAAAAAACAGCATCTGTTAGTTCCATCAGGCCGTCCTCATCTCCCAGGCCACCATGAGTCAGAAACCACGCTGATTCTCAGGACCTACGCTCCCTCTGCTGCCTTCAGACAAATGTCAGGGTCCGGATAAATAAATAATGGCACCCAGTCGACTGACTCTGCCCTCCTACACATTCACACACACTCACACAGACACACACAGAGTGATTGAATCTGCCTGCAATCCCACAGTATTATCACACTACATCACTCAGGACATGTGCTCATTTCTAGCCGTGTGGTCGTGCACTGCAGGCGTCAGAATTTCCTTGGTATTTTAAAACATCGTCCCTTCACGGGTTTATGCGTATTTGGATGAAATCCTCTTCTGGCGCTCCTAAAAATGGAGATCCAGTTCAGCTGGCTAACACAACACAGTGTTCACAGCACAGAAGTGGCTCATTAAAGCAACAGAACTGCTGCACAGACCAAGTCTAAAACAACAGCGCTGAGCTGAGAGGCTAAGACAGACTGTCACTAATGGCTGCTGCGGGGAATTTGATTAGTAGTGATGTAGAAACCTTCCAAGACTGGTTTACAGTGAGTTATAAGATTGTTAAAACAACTGCACATGAATAAATCTTTCCCTGAAGCAAAATATATTAAAACTGAAAAGTAATATGTAAAAAAAAAAAAAAAAAACATACTTACCTAGTGTAACATAAAAACAAAAAGGAAATATTATTGTAATATGTTTTAATATAGATATAAAACTTTTTACAAGTTTTTTTTTCACCCTTATTTCCTTTACATTTAAGGAAATCTTCATTTTCCACACTGATGAATCATGGCATTTGTAACCATCTTCATTTCGGTGATAAATACTGACTAATGTGACTAATATTTATTATTTAATTTTTATCCCATTTTCTCCCGATTTTGGTCATTGCCTGGTCATCTCGCCTACTAACTGCTTCCTCCTTCAAACATCTGCTCGTGCTACAGCACAGTATGTCACAGGCCACAGGCGGAGTGTAACTGCCTACATAGTGTATGTGAGTTCACCGATGCCTACGACTGGCTAATGTCACTCTGATTGATGATAGAAGCGAGGCCATGTGGTGTTGGAGGACCCTCAGCACTTCCTCAGTTCCATCCTGAGCCAGAGTAAATATCTGTGTAGCGTTTGGGTTTCCACCAGATCCTTTGGGTTTCGACCCGTTCTCTAAAAACATGACAGTTGCTACCAGATTGGCTGCTTTGACATTAGGCCCAGATCAGAGTACACTTGATTTGATCCAAAGTCCACTATATTTGATTAATGTGATAGCTCTGTACTGTACCGTGCCTGTGCCCCAGTCTTCTTAAAGAAGCTGGTCTCGACTTCAGTTCACATGTTGTGTTGTTGGTCTTTCGGCTGCTCCTGGCAAGGGGTCGCCACAGCGAACTATCCGGTTCGCACAACAACCTGGCACAGGTTTTACACTGGATGCCCTTCCTGACGCAATCCTCCCATTTTATCTGGGCTTGGGACCGTATCCAGTGGCTGGGGGGTTTGGGCACTGGCTGAGAATCGAACCTGGGTCTTCCGCATGGCAGGCAAAAAGTGTACACTGGCTTAATTCAGCATTTGGTATGGAAGCTAAACATAATAATACATGAAAATGGACTTCTATTTAGTAATTTATTTTACCAGTCTCTATAAATCTGTGTACGCATGAAGCACATTGCGACACAGTGGCTTAGTGGTTAGCAGTGTTGCCTCACACCTTCAGGGTCCGGGTTCGATTCCCACCCCGAGGTCTGTGTGCGGGGAGTTTGCATGTTCTCCCCGTCCTTGGTGGGTTTCCTCCGGGTTCTCTGGTCCTCCGGGTACTCTGGTCCTGGTTCATAGTGCAGATAGATTATCACCTACTGTACTGCCACCTACTGTATCGGAGTGTGTGGAAAAGCAAGTGTACTCGGGTTGGAAGAATATTCCTAATGTGAAGGTTGCCAGCAGGAGGGAAGGGGGTGGGACGTACCGTAATAGTACTCAGGCACGATACGAAGAAATCCTACCTAATGTGAAAACACCCTAAATTGCCTCTTGGTCTAAATAATGGCCTGGTTTATTCTTACCTTCCGCTCAGTATTCCTGGAATCCGGAGGCCGGATCCACCACAACCAAAAAATAAAAAATAAGCGGATCCTAAAGATGAAAAACAATCATGCAGACACGGGATCCGGGGCAAGCGCTACCGCAGATCACTGGCCAGTCATGATAAATGACATCATATATATGACGAATCTACCATCACCACTCAGACCAAAGTATACCATCGTTTAAAAAACAAAAGATTTGATCTGAACATCACAGGAGAACACATTCGCATGTATTCCCGACTTCAAAGGTCATCCGATACGGTGACTAATTCCCTCGATGAGGAACAGCTGGAATTTACAGTTCTCCTCCAGATGTGGTCACGGGCTACACGTATATCGAGTACATTTTCCTCCCAGTATGCAGCGAGACTTTGGATACTCCTGTACGTGGCTGGAGTGATCTAATGCCATACATATGCTGCGGGAATGAAAAACGTCCGCTTTCTCATCAAGGGCTATCGAGAGTTAAGTGTTGTGGTGAACAATCATATAAGTACGTTCTCATGGACCTGATTGGACGTCTGGTTTCCCTGGTTGTGAGGGTGTTTTTCGGGGGACTCGTCTTATTTGTTTTATGAATGAAGCCACTGCATATTCATAGCGTTCGTATTTCACGAGCTGGGACACTGCGAGGCAAAACAGGTGATTTGCATTCGAAACAACTCTCTCTCTCTCTTTCTCTTTCTCTCTCCATCTGTCTCCGTGCCCCTCCGGGATAATGTTTTCTTTCCATCTGGATAGAGCCTGTGCACCTGTGGATCACAACACACACACATACATTCATGCAAACAGCAAGCTCAGGGAAGCGAAGGAAATATGTCATGCAAGCAAATATAAACCGGAATAAAGAACAGTATGTTCATGCACATAACACACGCACATGCTGGCTTCAGGCCTCAGCCAGCCTCCGGCCGAAACCTTGGCTTCTACGGGCTTAATGATCCGTGACTGAACATCTGAGTGAACGCGAGTCCCCGTATGAAGTGGAAGGCATGAAAACGGCCTTGTTTCAATTATTTCGGTTGTGCGATAAAACCTGCAAAATGGCCTCCGTCCTCAGGTCCAGGAGACAGACTCCACTTTGAGGTGAACGCACATTTTCTCTTATGATCAATACAATCTGACGCGATAGCGGCGAAGTGCATCGCAAAGAGGAACAGAGCGACGGCAAGGTCGTGTTTCTTATCGAGGCTTTTCAGATCGGAGCTTCAAAGTGCACTTGTTCGGGTCCAGATAATAACAAACAGGTTTGTTAGAATTACAATATGTTCGTTCTACTGGCTTAGAGTTGAGAGGTCATGCGAGGATACTCCGGACCATTTGTCCATTATGAAATTTAATCCAGGTTTGAGATTAAACACCATGTTAAGCTAAAACAGATTTTATTGAACATGAATAAGATGGATTATGTACGCTATCATCATATTTCTTCACCCAAAGTGTCTTTAAGAAAAACTTGTACTATCTATCTCACTTACGTCAGCGTTCTCTATACTGCTAATCCTGCTATACTGCTAATTGTAACTGCACTGATACTTTTACCATGAAGTGACATCTCAACCATTTGGAAGAGGTCTATACTATACTGGGGTCTGTTAAAAAGAATACTGATTGTTTTTTATGATCTGTGCTTCAATTTTTCTTTCTTTTTAATTGTTTTATTTTTCTACATTATTGATATTATATTATATTATATTATATTATATTATATTATATTATATTATATTATATTATATTATATTATATTAATAATCATTAATTAACTAATTTAGTATTATTATTAACAAGGATTATAAATTGTTAAAGCTGTTAATCTGGAATCTGGTTTGGAGGTGGTGTTTGCCCGGACAATATCCGGGGTACATTCTGTACAGGGTGCAAGTCTATCGCTGTTCACACACACACTCATATACCATGCACTGGGTGAGCATGCACACAGACTCGAGGCAGGAATTGAACCCTCAAAACTGGAGGTGTGAGCCCATAGTGCTAACCACTACACCACCATGCTACCTATTATGGATCTGAAACCTTTAAAAAAAAAAAAAAAAACATCAAAATCATCAATGCAACCTTTTTAACGGAAGTTATTTGGTTTCCAGATCTTTAACAATTTATAATCCTTGTTAATAATAATAATAATACTAAATAAATAAATAAATAATTATTAATATCATATAATATTAATAATGTCAAAAAATAAAACAATTAAAAAGACAGAAAAAGCAATGCAAAACTGAAGCACAGATCATAATAACTATCAATATTCTTTTAACCGACCCCGGTATAGTATAGACCTCTTCCAAATGGTTGAGGTGTCACTTCATGGTAAAAGTATCAGTGCAGTTAGAATAAAAACAAACATAAAAGTTTGACACATTTTTCATTATAATACAGCGACAGAAAATGTTCTCCACCAAAAGCAACAAACCTTTATAACAGATAAAGAAAACACAAAATGGACCCAGTGAACATTGTCTAAATTATGCTCTGATATGTATCTAGATATAAACAACAAATTGCCTATTTATATAAAATATTGCATATTGTCTTTTAGATATCCAAATTATTTTAAACCACCCTTGTGTTTGGTATCGTTGCGCTTCATCTGTTACCTTCTAAATATATGCTATTCGTACGGTGTCTCCTCATAACTTTGCAGTAAAAAAAAAAGAGAGATTTAATATTTCTTGCTATCTTACAGAAGCAAATTTATTTTTGAATAAAAAAAATAAATACACACACACACACACACACGCATATATAGAAGCATAAGATGCTTTCCCTCAAAAAAAAAAATGTTGTGTTACGTTCTGAATCTTCTGTCCGAATCGGCGTTCTGTAAGAGCATGCATCCGTCACGTCTGCTGAAAGGCACTTCTGTTCAATTGTCCAAATGAAGGCATAATTCGAGTGTGCGTGTGTTGGGTTTTGTAATTTGCACGCCGACAGTAATGTAATGCAACGGGTGCTGCGGCATGCCAGCTTGTCTCGGTGCCAGGCGGGCTGGCACTCGGGCCACTTAACCGTTTAGAGCGTTGGCACGGGTCCTGCTCAATCTCTCTTCTAGACATCTTTTCACGGGACGACAGACTGGCATGCAGGATGAGCTCCGAAAGAGAAAGCTGTTTTATTTTCAATGCTTTCTGAGAGGCTATTTTCATTCCTAACCTCTACGAAGCAGCCGAGCGTGCCAGTGCTCATTTCAGCCTGGAGAACGGACACTTCACCTCTAACTCGGCTCTGAAGTCTGCCACCTCCTCATCTAGTAATTAGCTCTGTAACTCTGGGTTGAATTCATCGCCATGTCGTGTGTTGTTCAGCTTCTTCTTTCTACATGAAACTGGTAAACTGATGGAGGGATAAGGGATGAACTTTGGTGTCCACCACATCCTGTATTCACACCTTTATGTCAGGCGTATAAATAGTAAACGTGATATGTATCTGCGCTTAGTCTCCGCCTGCTGCTGCTTTCAGCATTGACCAGAATCGTCCATGAAGTGCCTACAAATTCTGTTTGATGTACAGTAGTAGTTCGATTGCATGCTTTTTTTTTTTTCTTTTGCAAAGAAGTCATGGAGAATAAATGTAAAAGTATGAAAATAGTCCAAGCAACCACTTGCCAAGTTAGAGAGAAAAAAAACCCCGATCCTGCCGTTATGACTGCATGAATTTCCTTTCCAGGTTTGAACCTTTTTTTTTACCCATTGGGGATGCAGATAGGATTACTCCTAAAGCCCGTCTCTTTAAAAAAGCCTCCACAAAAGACTCAGCCTCTATTACATAACCCGGGACAGCTTTAGAGTACAGCAAAACAGTCTGCTAACTGTATTCTCTAAGCTTGTCATCTTTCAGCAGGCCCTAATCTCAGTCCTGCTCAATTTCCCACAGGGCAGAGGCCTATTAGATTACACTGATTCTGCCCTTATGATAACACGAGTTCTCAGCTGCTCATCTGAGAGTTTCAGTGAGAAACCTGTTGGAGCCAGCGAGACACGGAGGACGGCTGGGAACCCGAGAGCGCCGGCGATGCCTCCGGTGCGGTGATGGCTTTTGACGCGTGCGTTTCAGCGACTCTGGGCCACATGAAAAGGAGGCCGGGCCTTGCGAGGATTACGGCTAGCCGAGTGATTCTCTCTCGGGACGGAGGGAGCCTGAAAGGTGCTTTGGTGTCGGTGACTTAAGTCACGCTCTACAGATCATCGTTTCATATCCAAATGAACGTATCCGATTACGCTGAGCTATTCGACTTCCTTCACCTTCACCCAAGAGTCAAAAGAGTCGGCAGGTCCGATTTCTTTTTCTTTTTTTTTTTTTAAGACGTGACTGACAAAAAAAATTAAAAAACACACCTCCGACACAGCCTTACCGTCTCGGCCCTGAAAGCCTGCATGGAAGCTTTGCATGAGCACCTGACAATATGGTAACACATAACCGTATCGTTCATTCACGCTGCCTTTATAGGGTCAGTTTGAATTTGCATCTCTATCCCCCTTAGGATTAGTGAACGCACCAGTGCTACTGAAAAGGGGTGTGGCTGTACAACAAAGCTCTCCAGACTTCATTTATCACAATATGTGAATGGTGCCTTCAGGGCTGTGTCCTCATGGAAATAAAACACTCAGGGCTTTAGGGGAGGGCAGGGCAATGAGCCCCGGGGTAAAAACAGGCATTAGATGGGAAAAAATCTGAATCTTATAGACGCAGTCTCTCAGGTGTGTGTGTGTGTGAAGGAGAGAGCGAGAAAGTCTTGTTCAGTGCAAGAGATCATCTCAGATCATATTAATTCATTATAGAATTATGATCATAAACTCGTATCAGTGAATTACATGGATTTACATTTATCTGAGGTGTATATGTAGACCACTGCATGTCTTTGGACTGTGGGAGGAAACCAGAGTACCCGGAGGAAACCCACCAAGCACGGGGAGAACATGCAAACTCCATGCACACAGAGACGGGAATCAAGCCTGGCTGGGAATCGAACCCGGACCTTGGAGGTGCAAGACGACAGTGCTAACCACTACACCACCGCCAGGTCAAAACATCTGCTTTGTAAAATGGAAAAAAAAAACATATAAAATTAGCTAATCAACATTTTTTAGTCATTCCTACTTGATCTGAAATCTTGACTCACTCACAATAGACAGTAGACAGACACCTTAGACAGTAGATCCAGCTGTGATTCAGATATAAATCACAGGTTTATACTAATGCACCGATTAAAATACAGGATTATTTTTACTGTATATAAAAAAAAATCACAAAGGTAGTAACCTAAAAAAAAAAAAAAAAAAACATTAATTTGATGATATTAGGCCCTGGAAGTGATGACATCATATTTGTATCTAAGTTCGTTCTCTCATTTTACAAAAAAAAAAAAAAAAGAAACGGGGGAGCGGATGGTATCTCGTGCGCTCAAATTAAACAAAATGAGCGAGCAAACTAGAAAAATAACATACGACAATAAGCTCCGAGCCAGCGTATGACGACATTTCCTGTAAACAGGTTTGTTTAGCGTTAAGGAGGAACGAGTCTTCAGCGCCATCTTCAATGTAGACGCGATTAAGAGAGATGTATGCATTCCAGGTACTCTGTAACACAACCTTCTATGTTTAGAAAAAGGGATGCTGGTGATCGAGAGACTGTTGATGATGTTAGCGATAGCTTGATTCGAGACATTAAACGTTTGGAAATGTATTGCTGTGTGTTGTATGTCGACTTGAGAATGGAAACAGTGTTACAATTATAAAAGATGAACATTTTATGAATCATTTCTTTGATCTGCAAGATGTTTCACCGTGCTGTTCGTTTGTTTTATGTGGTTTTTTTTTTTTTCTTTCTGTAATTCATTCTACAAAGTGAAGGATGTAAAGGACAACACTCGAACAGAAATGGGTAACATTTAAGGCAATTGACATTTAGGGCTCGTTGCCGTTTGAGCAGAGACACTGCGAATCAACTACAAAAAGAGAGGAAAAAATGAAACTGCAAACCAAATTGCCATTTTAGCATCGCGTAGAGTCACGGAAATGTCAACAAACAAAGAGGTGGAAAAAGAGGTGCAGCGACTCTCGGCGCTTGGAAAGTTCCGGTACCTGTTTTTTTTTTAGTGATGGGTCGTTCATAAACGATTCATTCTTTTTGAACGAATCTTTAACGTGACTCAGAAGAACGAGTCGTCTCGGAGAGTGATTCGTAGGTTATGTACAGGAAACAGAATTGAGCGATGACTCTTCTACTCCGAGTCGTTTGTTCTTTTGTCACGTGACTCCCATAGACGCTATGTGGTGATATGAGAGGTGAGCTTCTCATTCTGTTTATTATATGTTCATTACTGGAACTATAGCCAAAATTTGTGTATGTAGACATATTGGGGGTCTGATTATTGAAAATGCAACATTTTCTTTTATTTCTGATCAAAAGAACGAAATGAACTAAATGTCTCTAAAAGATTCGTTCATTTTGATGAACGAGATTCAAAGAACCGAGTCACTAAAATGATTCAAACGTCCCATCACTACTGGTTTTCCGAGGAGAGAGACATGCCAGGTGTTGGCGAGAGACTTTTTCCGACAGGAAGCAACTGCTCCCTTAGGAAACTTACACACCTCAGGTTTAGGTGCTAATTAAAGAAAGGCTCTCAGAGCGCGCTCAGGTTTACGTGACAGAACCGGCACTCGAGTCGACGCTCAGCTTATCACAGATTTTACAGTTTAATTACTCTTTAATTATAAACAATTTGATGATTATATTAGTTCAATAGTTGACTAAAATGTGTTTTTTTTCCCCCAGCTCATGCGGCGTGACTGGATTTTTAAATAGCTGCATGACAAAACACTCATTATGTACAAAGAGCACAAAGCGCTGTAAAATTAACCTCATTTCTCCCTCAGCTCGCAGCTGAACAAAAGCCGCATGGGCTCTGAATGCCAACAAGCCAGATGCCCCACATCACGTTTCCCCAAAGACGTCATGTGCAGCAGAGAAAAGCACCACATGCCCTGGACCCATTGTGTGTTCTCCTCCCACAGGCTCCCCAGAGCAGTTTAACATTACACACTCACTCACACACACACACGCGCTGTGCTCTCAACAAGAAACAAAACACACACAAACACATATACACTGAAGTAGTCTTGGTTGCTGTACATGAATCAAATTTATTTGGCAACCTTTTTTTTTTCACCGCCACTCAATCCCTTCTTACTTACACACACATACACACATAAATTATTGTATGCACCTAGACAACACAATCTCCTCATTATTAACACACATGTGTAGCATCAATCACTCATCACCACTGTTCCCCTAAACCAATGACTTACAACCACTGTTCCCATCAACCAGTCACTCATCACCATTGTTCCCCTAAAACAATGACTTACAACTACTGTTCCCATCAACCAGTCACTAATCACCATTGTTCCCCTAAACCAATGACTTACAACCACTGTTCCCATCAACCAGTCACTCATCACCACTGTTCCCCTAAAACAATGACTTACAACTACTGTTCCCATCAACCAGTCACTAATCACCATTGTTGCCCTAAACCAATGACTTACAACCACTGTTCCCATCAACCAGTCACTCATCACCATTGTTCCCCTAAACCAATGACTTACAACCACTGTTCCCATCAACCAGTCACTCATCACCATTGTTCCCCTAAAACAATGACTTACAACTACTGTTCCCATGAACCAATCACTCATCACCATTGTTCTCATTAACCAATCATTAAACACCATAGTTCCTATCAACCAGTCAACTCATCAATCACTCATTGCCACTATTCTCATCAACCAGTCAATCATTACCATTATTCCCATCAAATAATCACTAACCGCATACAATAACCAGTCACTCATCACCATTGTTCCCCTAAACCAATCACTTGCAACCACTTTTCCTGTCAACCAATCATTCATCACCATTGTTTTCATCAACCAGTCAATCATCACCATAGTTCCCATCAACCAATCACTCATTTACCACTGTTACCATCAACCAGTCACTCATCACCATTGTTCCAGTAATCAATCACTCATTACCACTGTTCCCACCAAGCAATAACTTGTCACCACTGTTTCCATGAAGAAATCACTTATCATCATTGTTTCAATGAACAATTACTAAACACCATTGTTCTTATCAATCAATCCGGCATCACCATTGATACCATCAACAAATCATTAATTGTTCCCATGAAACATTCATCATCACAGTTACAATCAACCAATCACTCATCACCATTGTTTATCTCAACTAATCACATATCACCATTGTTCTCATCAAGCAGTAACTCATCACCATAGTTCCAATGATCAATCACTCATCACCATAATTTCCATCAAAGAATCGTTCACTTCCCAAGCAATCAGAAATGAGTATGTTGCATGGTCATAGAATAAATATACACACATATACACAGACACACACACACACCAGACACACGCCACACAGAGCCGAGTACTGCCTGATTACTACACATGAGTCAGTTCCCACTTCCCTGTCTCACATTAGCCACACACACAGACACACACACAGACACACACACACACACATAGACATAATGTCTGGGTGGATAAACAGGCAGGAAGTCCACACTGCCCCTTCTAATTTCCCATGTAGCTGAAGGGTGCTGTGGTAATGGTGAGGTTTGCCTCTGGTTCTTTTATCCTTTTCCAGCTTACTCACACACACACACACACACACACACACACACACACACACACACACACACACACACACACACACACACACACACAGTACGCATACACACACACCAAGCATTAGCAGCCAATGTTAAATGCTCGCGTGACACACAGGCCAAAGTGAAAATACCCTCACACACACACAAACAGACACTTTTTCTTTTTCGTTCTTTTTTCTTTCTCTTCTTTTCCTTCCTTCCTTTCTTTGTCCATCTACAATCCTCTCTTCATTTGTTAATTTCTTTCTCTCTTTTCTTTCTCTTCATCTGAACCCTTCCTTCCTTTATTCTTACGTCCTCTAATATGAATGAATGAGGTTAGGCTTGTGTCACCACAACTTTATTCCAGCTTCCAGCTTGTTACGAGAACAATATGACTTAGCATGATAACATGGACTCCATAAAAACAGAAACGTGTGATTAACTGTACCTACCTAAAATGTTCGTTTTGGTTTGGCGATTTCCAAAAGTCAAGAAATTCCAAAAGAGCCAATGAGACAAAAAAAAAAAAACATAGTTCAGGTGGCAAAATTCATATGTACTGTAGGAAGCACTTTCTCCTCTGTCAATCTGAGTGAGAGTAGTGAATCATATGAGAGGCGTTCTAGTCAAACTGGGACTTTCGATTGTGCAGAATAACAGAATACAGTTATGAGTCTTAAAACTACCTTTACCCCCTCTATACAATCCCCTAGTACAATAATGCACCAGAGTTTCACTCGTGCTTGGATACCATTAAGGTAGAAAGTTTTCTCTGTGTGCTAGAGCCATGATCGGACTGCTTGTCTCACATCTGAAACGCCGGCCTCCCAGGAACTCCTTTAATGGTTCAAACATGTGGAAATGGCTTGGAGTGAGGTCAGGACTGTACGGTGGATGCGGCGATAACTCCCAGCTAGTTCCTGTAACCTGCAAGTGGTGTTGGTGAGTGATTGTGTGTACAGTTCACACAGTGAGATGCATCTCTTCTGCAAATTGGGTATGAGTTAGCTATCGATTTTCAAGGATCAGGTGTTCCACTCACTGAATGTTCATGGGCTGTGAGCCACCTCAGCTGGATCGTCATTCACAGACATACGGCCTTCTTTAAAACGTTTGCACCATTCAAATATTTTACTGCGGCTAAGAGACTCATCGTGTTGAAGAGACACCTCTCGTATTAAAATGGCAATTAACACCTACTCCATTTTTTTCTCGTTCCGGAATCTGTCCGAAAAAGGACTTGAGGAAAACGAAGAGATGTTCTGATTCTTCGCGAGGTGATACACAGGAAGGCAGGAGTCCGAGGCTAAACACTACTCACACGGTGTATCCCTGATGTTGTTCGTCACTGTGCTGTTAGCTGATATCTGTGGCAAGTGGAGGCCTTCTGTTTGCGTGCCCAGTCGAGACCGCCAGCCCCCAGCTGCTGTACCCAGCCTGCCAACTTCGCCAGCCAGCCCTCTAATTGATACCAGCCAGCGGGGGCCTAGTCAAGGGCATCTGGGCTCGCTTTTGGTCCCCGAGGCCACCGGAGAGAGAGAGAGGCAGCCCAAACCATCCTCCATCATCGCCTCTACAGAGCCTGCCAGGCAACCAGCTGGCAGCCATTACTGTAGCACACACAGTCATAGCTCAGCATAGACACACAGAGTCGACCGGGAAAGAAAAACGGGCACTGATTCATGTCCACGCATGCATCATAGAGAAAAGCAGGAGGCTGCGGCTGAGCACTGGTTGTGATGTCTGATAAGATCGAGCCTGCTGGTTTGGATCAGAGGAACATTTCTCTACGATCTGTCTCACCAGCTGTTCCTAACATCTTACTCCAGAAAGAAATCTCTCAACAGTGTAATTCTCGATTACTGTACGCCACATCGCATGCAGTCGTATCAATCGCTGTCAAAGCAGGAGAAGCCGGTATGTCTGTATTAAACCGTCTGCATGCTTTTGGTTTTATAGGAAGTAAGCATGCTTCATATGCAGTATCACACTGCACAGATCCATATTGAACAGGTCTATATATGTGCGTGTGTGTGTGTGTGTGTGTGTGTGTTGTAATCAATGACCTGGATGTCTCTTCAATTCTATACAGTCCCATATGTGTTACGGAATACACAGACTCAACAAACAAAGATCGTGCAAAAACCCGAACGGGCGTTTTTAATAACAATGAGAGGAATAGGAGAACACAGAATGAGTGAACCGGATAGTCTTATCTGAGGTGATGATGGAGCTGGTGGACGTGTGGGGACAAACAGTAGACAATGGAGACACGGAGGAATCACAGAACAGGAGGTGAAACGAGAAGCGATACGGCGAGGCAAGGAGTAGCGTTCACGAGGTGCGTGACGGAGTCTGTTGTCCATAGATGAAGTCAGACGCGGAGTGAGGGAAGTGCGGTGTATTTGAGGTGTGCAGATGATGGGAATCAGGTGTGCATGTGATTAGAACTCGGGTGATTGTGAACGGAGATTAAGGGTGGAGCCTGGTGTTTCCGTGACAATATGGACTTTGGAAGAATAACAGCATGTCTACCATCCAAAAACGGAGTGCTAATCAACAATCAGCCAGTCATGTGGCAGGAGATGAGCATAAAACCAGGCAGATACAGAAGAAGAGCTTAGTACACTAGGAGACAAAAAAAATAATAGGAGAAATTTCTGATCTCCTTGGATTTTTACACATAAGTGCCTCAGGGGAATAGAGATAAGAAAAACCCAAAGCACCCAGAGAGTGGAAGTTCTATGGGCGGAAATGAAAGAAGTCAAAGCACCATGTTGAGTTGAAAAGCATCAAAAAAATCCTCAACACAACAAACCTTCAGGTGCATACACCAAACTGTCGTAGACCACACTGGATCCCGGTACTGCTGTAAGGACTGTTCTGGCTCATCCACGTCAAGGTTTGTTGATTTGTGGATTTTGGGCTGCTTTTCTACTTAACACAGTGGTCAAGACTGTTTATTTCAGCTACTGTATCGTAGCCTGGACGTTCTGATCAGATTGGTTTTGGATTTGCTTTTGGCTCTCTCTTTTAGTTATGTTGTCAGAGGTGTCAATGATTCTGAAACCCCCTTTGCCCTACAGACCGCATTTAACTCATCTTGGTGCCACTTCTGGTTGGATATCTCATTGCATGGAGGCCCCATGTGGTCTGCTTGAGATGCATGTGGTGGCTGTGAACGGTTCCACTTGACCATGAAGACAGTTCTGGACTTGGCTGATGCAGACAGCTGTTCCCTGATGGCTTGAGACTGAAATCACTCAACAGTTCAAATTTCCTGGAAATTCCCACAAACAGTTTTGTACCTGAGCCTCCAATAATGAACCTGGACTCCATATTACTGTACCTTAAACATCTTTCCTGTTATACTGAACTTCCAGCCTCCTAACACACAGTAGGACTGCAGATCAATTCTTGCTATCTGATATCACCCAGATGAGGATGGGTTCCCTGTTGAGTCAGGTTTCTCTCCAAGGTTTCTTCCTATTGCCATCTCAGGGAGTTTTTCCTTGCCCCCATCACCCTCAGCTTGCTCATCTGATCATTAGGATTTAAACATATTCATCACACTTTTCCGACTTATTCTGTAAAGCATAGTTAAAAGCGCCATATAAATAAAATTAAAATGTAATTATCTTCCTTATATACAGCCTGGCCGATCATGTTTTATTCCTTAAATAAAACCAATAGATTTATTCAGGTTTGTCCGACCACATTCTGAGGCTCACAGAAATGCAGAAACATTACTACCAACCTCTCTCTCTCTCTCTCAGTTAATTATAATCAGATCCATAACAGGCATATAGAAATTTCATAAACCGTTCCTTAACCCATTACAGCAAGAACAGCTCCGTTGGTTGTATTACTAACTGGGGCCAGAAGTGCCTCTTGTCTTGGTTGGAAGCAGCCATGCAGAGAGGAGAAGGAGCGGCAGACACAATTACACCGTTATTGTTATTGGGTGAGTGTCATATCAGTTTGTTTCCAGCTGCTGCTGAAACAAATCTTCCAAATCCCTCAGAGACCGTCGCAGGCATCGCAACTTCAGTAACCAGGGTAATTAAAGCTCTCTACGTCTGCCTCTCGAACTTACACGCACCTCCTACCATGTCTCTTTCTCTGCCTGTCTCCAGCTGTGCCTTAGTCTTTGTATGTGTGTGTGTGTGTGTGTGCGTGTGTTTGAAAAGAGAAAAGCCCGGCGTGTGTGTTATTTGAGTGATGGCTTTCGTTAATGACCCAGTTCAACTGCAGGCATTAGAGACCGCAGAAGAAAGAGAACATCTCTCCCAGCTCCCATATATCGCCTTAATAATTATTACTGGAACTAATTAAGAAATCCAATTAATATGGCTGAAATAGTGTTCGAGAAAGAGAGAGAGAGAGAGAGAGAGAGAGAGAGAGAGAGAGAGAGATACCAAGTGTGCGACCAAGGGTGTTCCATAGCAAGGTTTCAAATTTGTATCTATAAATTGGATAGTGAGGGATGCCTGAGTTTCATGGGAGATAAACTGACTTATGGGAGCTGTTCTAACTAATCATGCGGCTTTGTTCAAGGTGACAGGAAGCAGAATGAAGCTGAATTCAATCTCCTGCATATGTCCAAGGGACACTTATCATTACCGAACATATCGTAGCTCCTGTCAAAGTGGTATAAATTCGCCCAGGGCAAAGGCCGAGACACGAGTCGATCCTGACCTTGTGCTTTCCACTTCATCCGCTTAATTCATTGCTCTTCTGGATCTCTTTCTTCCGCTAGTGACACCGAAATCTTTATCAGCTGCAGTAATTCAGAAATGACACAAGCAGTAAACGTGCTCTATATATTTGTTGTATTAGCCTCAGGATTAAAGGAAAAGCCTCAGCAGTACAATCTAGCTTAAACTCTTGCTAAGATAATGCCGGGAATCCTAGCAACAAAAACTCAGTAATCCCTTACATGAAATTCAGACTCTTAGCTAAAATCTAACAGCCGCTGATTAAATCTCTCAACAAACTGTAGTGTACAGAATACTGGATGGTTATGTGAAATGCTTTGAAGTGAAGTTTAAAGGCCTCATAATTTAGTATTCCTAAAACATTATTAGTATTTCTATTATTAGTATTTCATAATTTAGTATTTCTAAAACAAGTTAACGCAGGGCTCAGAGCTCCCCTTCACCTAAAGTGTGTGTGTTGGTGTTAATGATCCAGCTGAAATACCCCTCGTATATGACACACCCCAAACTAGCTTTATTTAACTCCTCCTCCATGAGCGGCCATTTCAGTGTTTATGTAAATAAGCTAAGGCTGAACCACGCCTTCATCCCCCAACAAAATTCACCACCCTAACAGCACACCCATCCACACCCTCCAGGAGACCAGCATAGTCAGGATCAGTGGTTAAGGCTTAGTGGTTAAGAATACTATTGGTCAGAAGGTCCCAGTTCAAATCCCACGACCACCAAGTTGTCCTTGCTGGGCTTGAGCAAGGTCTTTAACCCCCAGCTGCTCAGATGTATAATGAGATAAAAATGTAAGTTGCTCAGTATAAGGGTGTCTGCCAAATCCCTAAATGAGGGCAGGGATCTTCTTTTGTGAGGTCACATCAGGGGTACAATCTAATTGACTCATTTTTTTTTTTAATGCCCTGGCCAGTGCAAATATAGAAGTTGTAGACAGTGTTGTAGACACACACTGGAGACCAATCTGAATGGCTAAAAAAAAATACATAATAGATCTCCTTTAAATATACATGTGTATGATTCATCCTTTGGCAGATGAGACAATTTTTTTTAAAAGGGAAGAGTTTATTCTGGAACTGCACTGCAAAGCCTGCATTGGGGTGAAGTTGGATAAACCAGTCTTTGGAAACTGGTAAGACTGGGAATGGATTTGGAAAGTAACCTAGCTGTTATATTTGCACATAGTTTTTACCTCCAGGGTCCACGTTCGATTCCTGGCCAGGTGTTTATGGAGTTCTTCCAGTGCTTGGTGTGTTTCCTCAAGGAACTCCGGGTTTCCTCCCACAGTCCAAAGACATGCAGATTAGGCTAACTGGTGTTCCCAAATTGACCATAGTGTATAAGTGAGTGTATGTGTGTGTGCCCTTTGATGGATTGGCACCCGGTCCAGGGTGTACCCCATCTCATACCCTAAGTCTCCTGGGATAGGCTCCAGGCCATCCATGACCCTGAATACAGGATAAAGCGGTATAGACAATGAGAATGAGTGAGTGAAGTGGCATTTAAAAATGTAAAAACATAAATAAGTAAAATAGAATCTATTTCCACCGGTTCCTTCTTACGCTCGCTGTTTCTGATTCCCTGCATCTCTGTGCCAGTCTCAGTAAAAAGAAATGCCCTCATCTTCTCACATTCGGTCAGAACTTCTCCATTAATCTTTCCGTGTTTTGTAGACACTCCTGTAACACAACTTGAGGCATTTCACCTAAGAGCTGAGAGGGGAAAATGGATACCTCTCACCACTTGTGTGCTTGAGCCAAAATCAAAAACTCATGGCTGCTTTTATCGGAAACGCTGCCAGTCGTCTCCTCAGGTACGCTCCAGATTGGCTCGTAGCTTTACAGACAGTGATTAGTTTTTTTTATAAAAACCTGGCACGGTGGAATAAAGTTGTGTCTGGTACTATAAAGTAATTACAGATCCTCCTCTAAACACACAGGAATAGAGATGAAGATGTGACAAGAAAACAGTAAATGTGCGATTCTCCACACTCGCGTATCCAGCGACATCTAAACGGACAGCACATGGGACGTGCGTTATTCCATTACTGGTTAGAACTGAGTTTCACATTCACTGTTGCTTCCAGGACCTCTAGGATTACACGAGACAGCTGTTAGGCTTTTTCTGTCTCTCAGTCTGTGGGTTTTTAAGTCGTCTGAGCGAGCTTCACGCTGCACAGAGACTCGGCGCCACCGGCAGCTTAAATTATAACACAGGCCTTTTAGACGTGGAGTACTAAAACATGATGTAAAAGATTACCAGCTCCTGACGGATAGGATTCAGAGAGAGGAGACCTTGTTCAGCAGATGTTCGAGTCTTCCTCGTGGTGCAGCGGTAGTTCAGCCTCTAACGGCGCAACCCTATTAATAACATCAACTCCAGCCTCTCGAGACATGGAAGACTTCCAGGCTTTTTAAACTGGGGCTTTTTTGTTCGCTGTTTTTCCCTGCACAGTAAAAAACGTCTCGGATTGCGAGGGAAAACTAAAAGCCTAACAGACCTCCGACTAGCTGTCACGCAAATCAATCCGTGTAAGAAATACCGAGAACACCAGTGGAGTGTATATAGAGAGCGAGGAAAACACGACAAACTACATGTGCAGCTCAAGATGCGCGGATAAAGATTAGCATGACGAGCCATGTCTTACTGCGAGAACGTCGATAGCGGCGGTTTCTATCCAGCAGTTTTAAGAGGAGGAAAAGATGAATCTTGAAACACCAGGTAATCAGAGTAGCACTTAAATGACATCTTATAAAAAGTCAGGAAATCTGGAAGGCAGATAAACATAAACAAACAAGACGGGTCGTATATTTATCTATAATGTGGAAATTATGAATTTACATTCCAATTACTTTTTTTTCTTTCTTTTGTGACTTGTGTGTATAATGTGGCCTCATGCCCTAAGTCTTCTGGCGATAGGCTCCAGGCCCGCTACGACCCTGTATACAGGATAATGCGGTATAGACTACGAGTGTGTAGAATACATAACAGGTTTGACAGCAAAACGAGATAATTCCATTTTGACAGTTTTGAAGGGAAGAAAAAATGTATTAGAAGCAGTTGCAACATATTTTCTGCATTCTTTATTTGTTTTTTAAATAAGAAATGATATTAAGAAGCACAAATGTTCAAATTGCTTTGGTTATATCAATGTGATTTTGGGATGATTTTTAAAATTCTAATTACAATAAATCCACATCTAACAGTTTTGTCTCAATGAATAAAACAACATGTGGCTCTATTAGTGTTGAGCTGTAATTCCAGTATATAGCAAAATTACAGCATGTTTTTATTGTGTTTTTGTAGTGAGTCAATGTCAAGTGTCGCCTATTAGCCTCGCACATCCAGGGTTGAAGGTTTGATTCCTTTGAACAGGTGATATTGAGATGTATATCTGCTACTTCTGCTCTGTAATTCCTCCATAACGGCTCTAATCTGAGGTGCTGCTTGTTAGTCTGTGATTTCTGAGGCTGGTAACTTTAACTAAACTTTTTTATTTAAGGTAAGTTTTGGTCTTGCTTCCCTGTGAAGGTCTTCATGAGAGATAGTGTCATCATGGTGCTTGATGGGTTTTGCAAACGCACTTGAACACAATACAGTTCTTGCATTCCAGAACAGCTGACCTTCATGTCTTAAAATAACAACTGACTTTTATTCTTACTGTTGCTGCTGTTTAATTCCATAATGATATATGAGTTGTTTCATAGTTTTGAAATCTCCGTTATAGTTATAGAATGTAGAAATCAATCACTAAACAAGAAAGCATTGAATTAGAAGGTGTGTCAAAACTTTTGAATGGTACTGTATGTGTGTGGTCACATAAGCACGTACTGTAATAGCATCATGTTTGGAGAACAAGGCGTAGCAGACATAACCAGTTGAACCAAAGGCGACAGCTTCCTTCCTTCTGTCTGCTTCACTTGAATGTCGTAGAATTATCTCTCTGCTCGGTTTTCTTTTATGAATATTACTTATTACTGTAGGTACATCATGGCTCCCGACTGCAGCAAAACAAGCGCTAGTGATAGTTCAAAGAAGAATTTCAACAAAAAAAAATTTCAGCTTTCTATGTCTGCGGGCAATAATTTGCCAGAATGAATGCAAGTCTGAAAAATGGCTTTTATCTTATTTTGCCGTCAAACTGTTCAAATTTTCTCCTGGCTGTCTAGGATTGGCTTTTTTGGTCAATTTGGTGAAAAATGTAATCTTGCAGTTCTTGCAAATCACATTGTCTTCAAAAGCATATTATATTATAACATGGTCACGGTTGTAATATAACGTTGATGGTAGAAAAAAGCAAAAGTCTTTATTTTTATTATTATTATTATTATTATTATTATTATTATTATTATTATTATCATTATTATTTTATTATTATTTTATTATTATTATCATTGTTATTTTATTATTCTTATTTTTTTATTATTATTATTATTATCATTATTATTATTTTATTATTATTATTTTATTATTATTATTATTTTATTATTATTATTATTATTATTATTATTTTATTATTATTATTATTTTATTATTATTATTATTATTATTATTATTATTATTATCATCATCAAACGTAAGGACAAAATCATATGATGTAGGAAAATAATCACAGTTTTTTTCCTATTGATTTTTTAAATATTGTTTTTTACAATAATTTGCTACTTCAGGATACCACCTGTTATTGATTATTTTCCTATTACAGCATGTGCCCATATGTGCTGTCTCTTAAATATGAGCATCAAAAGGGGAATAAATTCCAGGACTACACCAAATGTTATGCTTCAGCACATACATTGTACATAACCTGCCAATGTTTTGTCCTGATTAGCCATGACTCAGAAATAAGTGTGTATGTACATCTATGTACAGAAGTAGTCTCTCTCTCTCTCTCTCTCTCTCTCTCTCTCTCACACACACACACTCACAAACACACACAGCACATCTGACCCCATTCGGTTCTCGTTAACCCAGTCTGCCGAGTTACACCCGCTTCTCCGCATCCCTGTGGTTCTGTATTCAGGAAGACAGGCATGTTGCCACTGTCTCCTACCCTCCATATGTCCACTTTTCCAGCACGGGCCAGCTTCACACACACACACGCAAACATTCTGGCTTCCTTTCACACACGATGTTTTTCATCCTCCCAACACAAAGGCCTCGAAATTAATTTTGACATCAGAGTCCTACAGGAAAAAAAGGAGGTGCCGCATCTCCATAATTCATGAGAGACGGAAACAAACTTGCGTCGGGATATGTGCCGCGTCCTCAACCCTCCCTGGCACCTGCTCGCCCGAATTAAATCGAGAAGATAAAGTGGGCATAAATTGTATTTATTTTGGTGTAATCATTAGGATTAAGCCGGAGAAGAAATGCATTGATGTTTAATCCTTAGCTTCATAACCCCCCCAGCAACCCCCCTTATCAAACACACACACATACACACACACACATACACACACACACAGAACCAGGCAGCAGCTTTACAGCACAGCTCTCTTTGAAATAGGGAAAAAGGAAAGAGGGGGGGGGCACTCGTTCGGAGCAGCCTTGAGCTCCTGCCAAGCTCTTGTTGGCATTGTGTTCTTACAGCTG
The DNA here is from genome assembly GCA_030068275.1 of Clarias platycephalus. Lineage (NCBI taxonomy): Eukaryota > Metazoa > Chordata > Actinopteri > Siluriformes > Clariidae > Clarias > Clarias platycephalus. The sequence goes on from JAQQZT010000021.1 coordinate 5,264,736, forward strand.
GGCTTGTTTCCCTTTATCTCACACTCTCCCTCCCTCTATCTCTCTCTCTCTCTCTCTGTCCCACTCTCTTTCATTCGCTGAGCCACGCTTTTCTTCCTGGCTCGGCTTGGCTTGGCTGCGTATGCGTGTGCGTGTGTTTTGATGGGAGGTCAGCAGTCTCATGGGGGATGTCCCTGGGCATCTCCAGCTTCCTGTCTATTACTGCTTACAATGACGGAGTGTAGAGACAGAGAGAGAGACAGAGACCGAGTGAGAGAGAGAGAGTTTGTTAAAAGGAATGCTATAACATTTTTTTTTTTTTACAAGGAATCCTAATGGATAATTATGAGTTTTCTAAAGGAGCCGTCTCTACTGTAATGTTCTACATGGAAAGAACCTTCCGGGGTGAAGAGACAAACCACAGAACCCATAGAAATCTAGAAAGACATATAATGCTTATAATAATAAATAAATAAATAAATAAATAAATAAATAAATAAATAAATATAAGTTATAAGTTAATAAGTTAAGCCTAGTGGAGCTGGGGCTTGATCAACACACACGCTGACCAATAATAATAATAATAATAATAATAATTCAAATACATTCAAATCCCAGATGATCCGCAGCCTGGTGCCTAGAGAGAGCTGATAGCCTGAGCTCTCTCAGCCAATCATGAGCGTCTGTGAGCGTCCTCAGAGTGTGTTAGGTCGCTCCCAATGGTGCGTGAGAGAGCAGATTGAAAAGATGCGGTCTCGTTGGCTACGACTGATGGTTAGGAAGAAAATCTGAAAAGAATTCCAAGCAAGTAATAATAATAATATTATGCAGTGGCATGGTGGTGTTGCACCTCTGGAGTCCACCGCGGGTCTGTGTTTGTGGAGTTTTCATGTTCTCTCCGTGCTTGGTGGGTTTGCAGCTGTGAGTGTGGCCCTGCCATGGATTAGTGTGCCCTAAAGTTCCCGGGAAATAGACTCCGGACACCCTGTGACCCTTCATACAGGGTAAAGTGGTATAAAGGATGAGTGAATAAATAATCATCATCATCATCATCGTCAGAAGAAGAAGAAGTAAAATAATCTAGTGTCGTTTCCCCAGTTAACACCCTGTAACAGTAACAGACAATCAGGCTGTAGAATTGGTATTTCTGCAATGTGATCAAGCATTTCAGCATATATACTTTTATTATCATAAGCTTCGTACTGTAGTTTTAATATCGATGCTACTTTTATCAGCTGGTAAGGGTCACATTCTGTCAAACAAAAGGACATTAAAGGGTATTGTGAAGGTGTTTGCCAAAATTGCTGGTACGTCCTTGAATGACCTTCGGGATTTGTACAGGTCCTTGAAGAAAGCTCGATCGATTCGGGCTGATCCGATTGACTTTAGTGTGGTGTGAATCCAGGTTCGCTACCATCAGGGAGTAGATAAGATCATTTATTGCTGTTTCCATCAGTTTAGTTGATGACATGTTGTAAATATAAAATTGTGTTGATATTTATATGTAATGTGTTTGATATAATATGTAATTGCTCCTTTGGGGATAATAAAGTTACCTTTGAACTTCGTATTATTATTATTTATTTATTTATTTATTTATTTAATATTATTTAAGTTGCATGTTAATCTTTTTTAATTTTTTTTTTTAACAAATCATCCGGTTCATGCATTGTAAAATATTACAGCACAGAATTTGCAAGTTAAAAAGTGATTAGAAAAAAAGACTAGAAGGGTCAAACTTATTTATGTTTGTTTTTTTCCGTCGCTTTTATCCTAAGGGTCGCCACATTGGATTATTTGATCCACAATATCTGGCACATGTTTTACGCCGGATGCTCCTCCTTCTGCGACCCCCCCATTTCATAACCGGGCTTGGGATTGGCATGGCATGCACTGACTGGATTGTATGCGGTGCAGGATTAACAGTCATGTCCAAGGACCCAACAGTGGCATCCTGGCACGAACCCCTAATGCCCTTACCCGCGACATGAGCCACAACTGGCTCGAAAAGTCGCCACTGCCTGTTTTACTCTGTTTTAATCAGAATATAAAACTAAATCAAAATCATTGGAATGGAACTTATTTGAAATTGAAATCTGATTATGTAAAACAGAAATCAGATCTTATCAAATGGAAATTGAAAAAGATAAATGTGTAAATGAAAAATAAACGAGTGAACTATAAGAGTGTGCGAACGGTCACATTTTTTTCATTTCACCTCTCTCTCTCACACACACACACATTTTATTTCAGGCCTGTGACAAAAAAAAAAAAAAAGGAAGTGACAAGTGTGACTCTATACATACACGTTAGAGAAAGTGCTATAAAACAGACAGAGAGATAAGAACGAGTGCCAGGGTGTTGCTTTAAGACACAAAAGGTGGCATGTTTTTCTTTTTTTAAGTGATGCATGCTTTCAGTCATGCACTTCCTCTGTACATGCACTTAGCACGCTTAAAACCAACACGATGCCTGGTGTCCCTCCTCCTCCTCTTGCTGTTAATATGACATTTATTATATTCCAGTGCATTAACCAGGGCTAATGCAGAGCACCTCGGCACGAACATATTTTAAACGCGGACGAATCCTTTTACACTCAGCATTATTTCTAGTTCCCACCTCGACCATCAGATCACTTTTTGGAAAAATCCAAATTTCCATGACAACTACCAGAGCGCAGATGAGGAATCGCAGCCAAGAAAAGCACCACGGGAAAGACACACGAGCTCTTCTGATATTTATCTGTTTAAGCCTGGAAATGTCTCCCTCATTCTCTTCACTAAGCCAAGAAATATAATTAAGGATGAAGGAGTGTGACTTTAAAATGTGGCACCAAAAAAAGAATGTCTCTCGTAAGAATGTAGCGAATAACTCATTTGTGGTTTTGGACGCGGTCTTGGAAAACAGGTTTAAGCTATAATGCTCATGTATTAGACTGCTTTTAGACTCCTGGAAATGAGCGCAGGATCACATTAAGGGTCGGAGGTTTGGTGATTAAGCTCGGTCCAAGCCTTGGCAAGTCGGACGGAGATTTGGAGCTGAATACGATCAGACACTCGCTCGTGGGAGCCATTCGATCGTTTAGCGGAGAAACGCTTTACCTAGGCTCTTTTAGGGATAGCGCTGTAGCTTTGAACCCACCTTAAAGTTTCCATAATATACAATAAAACTTACAGTAGTGTCCATGTAATGTTAATGCTACAGTTTACAGTCTTTAAATTCTTTTATGAAACTTGTGAAAATGCCCTTTTATAGCATTATCTACATCTACAGTATATACCGTACTGGGTAGCACGGTTGCCTCGCACCTCTAGGACCGGGTTCGATCTCCCGCTTTGGGGTCTGTGTGCATGGAGTTTGCATGTTCTCCCTGTGCTTGATGGGTTTCCTCCGGGTACTCCAGGTTCCTCCCACAGTCCAAAGATTGGGGTAATTGGTGTTCCCAAGTTAACTGTAGTATGTGAATGAATGTGTGTTGCGTGCATGTGCGCCCTGTGATGAACTGGCACACTGTCCAAGGATCGACGTCCCCTCTTATGCCCAAAGTTTCCTATGATCAGCTCCAGGTATGTAAATATGCTTCAAGGCGTATCCGGGACATTCATTGTCCACATTCAACGTCAGAGGCGTCTTACCTGGGCTAAGGACGAAAATTACTAGATTGTTGCTCAGTGGGTGCAAAGTCCTCTTTCCAGATGGAAGTAAATTTTGCATTTTATTTAGAAATGAAGATCCCAGAGTGTGGATGAAGTGAGGAGAGGCGCAGAATCCAAGCTGCTTGAGGTCTAGTGTAAAGTTTGGGTTTGGGGAGCCATGTCATCTGCTAGTGTTGGTCCAATGTGTTTTATCAGGTCTAAGGTCAGCACAGCCGTCTCCCATCGATTAAGTTATAGAGCACTTCACGCTTCTCTCTGCTGACCCGCTTTATGGAGATGCTGATTTCATTTTCCAGCAGCACCAGCCAACCAGCAGTCCAACATTTCTGTGTAAAAAATCTTTTTTTATTATTTGTCTTAAGTAATATTCAAAATTTCATGAGATACCGAATTCTGGGTTTTCATTTCTTGTAAGCCGTAATCATCACAATTAAAAGAAATCTTGTGTGTTGAGAGGTGATGACACTTCCTGACTTCCCCGTCTATACATTATACAATTTTTTTTTAGCCTTGAAATGTGAAATGTACAAATATAGAACTGTTTATCTGTTGTTCTTGTGATTTCTTCATAGTCTTATGTCTGGTACGGCTCTTTCTAAATGTCAACTGTTTCTTTTTACTCTTTCTTTCTTTCTTTTTTTTTTTTTAAACGTTTTCCACTGCTGGAGGTGAAGTTGTGTAAGCCTTACTGAAAATGAAAGATTACACCACAACACTGGTGTGACGCTGACTTCATAACGGCTAAGGATTTATTAAGTGTGTAGAGATCTCCCTCTCTTGCTAAATAGCTGATGAGCAAGCCGATACGATCTCGGGCAGTAATCGCAGAGGAAATGACGGTACTATGTGTGTGTGTGTGTGTGTGTGTGTGTGTGTGTGTGTGTGTGTGTGTGTGTGTGTGTGTGTGAAAAGACAGAACGCAGTGTGTAAAACGGCTTTAGAGAATGTGTTCCCCTTCCTCCCTCCACCCCCTCCCGCGAGGGGAAAGAGTTATCTCCGAGCTCAGTGTATCTCCACGACCTGAGGAGCCGAGAAAACAGGAAGCTGACATCGTGGAAAAACTGTACAGTTGATGTTTTTTCTATTTTTTATTATTATTTCTATTTCTATTTTTTCGAGCTGATGACATGAGTTTGATATTCCGCGCTCTGCTCTCCGATTAAAGGACCCCGCGGGCCACAAATTTATAGAGCTGGAGAACCAGCTGGACAGATTTACTAACTGATTATAGAGCTGCATGCACGGTTTCAGAGGATTGTTTGAAGCAGAACAGACATTTATGACTGTATAATCAATGGCGTCCAAAATCACATTGTGGGTTTATAATCTGATTGTGGTGTTGGAGAGGAAATAAAGCCATGAATGCGTTTTCCGGCAATGGATCATTTTCGTTGAGTTCAGGTTCTCCTTTTGTCTCTTGGCTGTCTATCTGTCCTGCTGGTGTCCTTAATTACTTTTTTTTTGTTCTACAAATGTGCAGGGCTTTAACAAACCAGTGAAAAAGGCAACAACATTTAAACGTGTTATGTTAGGACAAAAGAATTGAAGATGGAAATAAACTTTAAGATAAAGTAAAATCACTAAAGGGCAGGATACAAGTGAATGAAGCATAAGCCTTCCAGTTCTTTCCAAAGAGCCAGACTTTCTTGCATCCTTGAGGAATAGTTTCTCCAGGTGTCCTAAAGGCCTATTTGTGCCTCTCATTTTCAAACCAGTCCCTGTACATGAGCACTTTCACAAGAATGGTGCCAATCCATCTCCTACACTGCTCATTCACATACTACAGGCAATTTGGGAACGCCTGAAGGTCTCTGTACTGTGGGAGGAAGCCTGGAAGCACCAGAAGGAAACCAACCAAGCACGGGAAGACTGAGGTGGGAATTGAACCCTCGACCCTGGAGGTGCAAACCACTAAGTGCCACATCGCCTACCTATGAATCATTCAAGCATAAAACACCTTCTAACTTAAGGCATGACCCAGTGAGAAACAGGTGACGACAGATGATCAGGCCGGTGATTAGTATACCAGTGATGCTGAATGCTGAGTGGTTGGAACAGACGAGAGGGGAAATGAGGTCGCTGCTGAGGTTGTTACATAAAAAAAAACAATCTGTACACTGGTTAAAAAAAAATCTTTCATTTAATCTACTGTACATCAACTTCATTAAATTTAATATGGGTAAATGAGGCCTCTCTGTTGTTAGTATCAGCGGAAGTAGGCGTGGTCAGCGTCCGTAAAGGAAATATGACCTTTGGCTCGTCGAAGCTACAGTATCTCATCTGGAAAGCTCTGCACCGCATCGTATCGACTTTTTTTCCGCCGGGCTCTCAAATCAAACCGTGCTCTGCATTGTCTCTGAAAGACACATTCACATACACTCCCTTTGTATTTACACACTGAAGATCTTTTATGAAATACTAGAGGTCTTAAGAGGGATTTAGAAGAGTCAGTCATGGGGAAACTCCTGTAAAAGAATGGACTGAATCCACAGTCACGGTGTGGCAACAGAAAAAGCACCACCAGTGTTAAACTTTAACAAGACTGTAGAACAGAAGATGGAGAAACTGGAGGATTGCTTCGAGGAGGAATGAGGACAGAAGAAGGCAGAAGTGTACGGAGGTTATCAAGGTGAATGTTTAAGAAGAACAAGAAGGAAGAATGAAACCTTTGAGAGAAGAGTGATATATCGGCAAGATATTATGGTTATATTAGGCTTATGGATTATTATGTGTTTTTTGAGCTGAATGTACTGTAGGTTGGACAGATTTATTTATTTTATAAAAACACCTTCATATAGGGTGGGGTAAAAATCGAGGTCAATAGATTTTTCTTTTTTTTTAATTTCACCCCCAATATAGGCTTGAAACTGACAATAAAAGATCAACGTTCTTGTATTCAGCATGGACACAAGTGCTGTGAATTCATAGGAATTTGTTCTTTTATACATTTTTCGTGCCTTCTTAGCAACATTAGAGAAGACGAAATACCGCAAGCCAACATATTGCAATCGGCTTCTGTCTAGCATTTTATTTTAAACCAGACAGAAGGAATCCACCGCCCTGGTTGAGCTATACCTAAATTAAAATTGCATGGTGCAACAGTATTAGCGCATTAATCAGGCACCGGCTTATTGCTTAATATTCACATACTGCGCATAACAGTCTCGGATACTCAATTTCCTGTCTCTTTGCTGTCTTCCTACCTACACACCTCGGCGTTCCATCCATTAATCAAGAAGCCTTTCGCTTCCTGTCTCCTATTCTCTTACAGCTCATTTCATGGATCATAGATCTGCTGCAAGCCTCTGCACGGCCCTGAACATGAGAAAGAGTCTAAAAGAGTCTTCAGTGTGGAAGTGGATACAGAAATCACTAGTAGCCAGCTTGCTAGCTAGCTATCTTATGGACAAGATAATATAAAATTCATAGCTAAATCACCACCCTACTACAATTTCTTTTGGACCAAAAACCAGGATATACAGTACAGGATGGAAATAATGCAGAGCTAGACGAGTCCAACTAGCTGCCTAGCCAAATCCACATGCTAATCTACAGGATATACTCTATTGTTAGGAGCTAAACATGTACTGTACGTGCGCTCACTATCGCTGTTCGTGAGGATGAGTGTCTGGAAGGTTCCAGATTAACAAAACCTTTACATATGAAGCAGTTCTTTGTTTGTTTTTAGATCATTTTGTTAGCAGGCGATGAAACATGCTAGTCATATTCCTTTCATTAATGAAAATGTAAAGTTCAACGTTTCACCAAAACTTTAAGACATATTGTTTTTTTTGTTTGTTGTTTTTTTTGTGTGTAGGTGATACTACCTGTGACAGTAGACATTAAAAAATAGCCAAACAATTTTGTAATTGATGATGATGATGATGATGATGTTTAGTGCTTTCTAGGTTTTAAAAAGTTGAGAATAGACCCCAGGAAAATGCTTTAATAATAATTTTTAAAATAATAATTCTTGGAATAGAAATATACATTTTCAATAAACAGTTTGTATTAAAATTTATGAGGAGCGTTCGAGTCAAACCAGGACTTTTAATCATGCAGAATAAAAGAAGACAGTTAAAAAGGTTCCACTAGTGCTTGGATACCATCAGGTTTTCTCAGTATGCTGAAGCCATGATCACTGGAGCCAGATGTGATTTACGTCTGAAACCCCGGCCTCCCAGGAACTCCTTTAATGGCCTAAACATGTGGAATTGGCTTGGAGCGAGGTCAGGACTGTACAGGGGGTGTGGCAATAACTCCCAGTCGAGTTTCTGTAATGTGCAAGCGGTGTCCAACACCAACTTGTACAACAAGTTTTCTGTCGATTTTCAAGGATCAGGAGTTTCACTGTTCTTGAATTTCTGTAAATCGTGGCATGATGTAAGAGCTTTTATCACGCTTGGCTTAAGTGATTTCTTGATTCACCAGGTCTGGCAGTAATCAGGCGGGGACAGGTTTGGACAGCGTTACTCCTTAATAAATGAAATCATAATTTAAAAACTGCATTTTGTATTTACTTGGTATGTCTTTGTGTAAAATTAAAAATGTGTTAAAGTTTGATGATCTGAATAATTTAATTGTGAGAAATATGAAGAAAAAAAAATCAGGGAGGGAGTAAAAATCAGGAAGGGGATATGAGGATTAGAGGCTATTCTTCAGACTCCTGCTTCCTTACATAACAGAAGAGAAGCTCAATGCCCTCAGACTGACATTTGAGTGAATAAAACCTTTATGTTTTTTGTACAAGATTTAATTCTCTTCGACAATTCTGATTGACATAACAAGAGTCACTTACACATTTCCCCCCTTTTTTCCAAATACACAGAGTTGTAACAAGATTTAAGACGGCGCTTACCCAAGCGCAAAGTATTCAGTAACACTGAAACGCTTTTCCAGGCATCACTGCAAATAATGCATCGTGGGTCATGAGGTCAGAGAGCTCCTAATCAACCACTCGGCCTTCCTGAGTGACTGAAGAGAGACAGGGGAGGAGAGAGATTTGCAAAACAGAGAGAGGGGGAAGGATGGGGCGAGAGATGTAAGGAGGGAGGGGGCACCGCAGGCAGGCGTTTAGGGTCAAAATACAAGGGGCTCGTGGGATATGTGATGAATCCTGTGATTTGCATAAAAATACAGGCAATCTTGAGGCTGGCAGTGATGTGTGTGTGTGTATGTGTGTGTGTGTGTGTGTAGGGGGGGTTAAGTGGCTTTTTACCCGGTTTAAACAGCGAGCTTGATTTACTCGGCTCTCCACGGCAAGCCATCATTTACAAATCATGATGCATTCAATACAAATCTGCGTGTGTTTGTTACCCACGGGCGTTTGTGAACAAAACCCAAATACATGCTGAAAAAAATAATTCAAGACCAACATCTCAAAGTGTCTCGAAGCCAGGACACGCCCCTTTTTGTGTGTGTAAGTAAGTAATTACGTATAGCCGACGATGACAGTTACAGCATATGCACTGTAGCTGTGAAAGCTAACATGTTTCTCTCACAGCTTCCTGTGTAAAATGATTCAGAGAGAACGCGGACGTGTCACTGGCCTACGATGTCTCTTTGGAAGCATGGCTTCGTTTAATTCTTTAAAAAGAGCCTCGAACGTGTGCTGACTATACCCGAATAGACCTGAGTGTGTTTGTCAGGATTATGTTTAGATTTCACCCACACAGACTTACGTTTGGCTAATTTTAATTTATTTATCACCTTTTTTTTTTTTTTTTGCTGTCATACACTAATCCTGGGACGTCCCTTGCTGTTGCTTTATTAGTTACGTTTAAGATTTGCACCATTCAAACTTCAACTGATACTTTTCAACTTTATTTCTGGATTGCTACCTTTTTCAATATGTGCTAAATCAGTTAGCATAAATACAGCTCTCGGTTTCACCTTTATAGTGTGACTTGGATTATAATCATGGTCTTTCCCAGGATTATTTTGTCACCTGGTAATTTAGCCCTCTGACTACAGTACCTCTATAAAAAAGTAACTGAAGTAACTGTTTAGGACACACACACCCAGTCCTGAGCCCTGTTATGGATAGGGAGTTGACCTCTTTTTAGAATTTAGCCCATATTTAGCACACATTTTTACATTTGTACATATCGCGTCAAACCATGATTTTTGATTGTGAGAAATATTCTTTTATAACAACGTTATGAGAGTAAAAACTCCCTTTATTTCTCTTTAGAATCCCCTGCTATACTAATGCACTTATCCCAGTGTTTCACTAGAGCTTGGATACCATCAAGGTACAAAGTTTTTCCCAGAGCCAAGATCGGACTGCCTGCTTCACGCTGGCCTCCCAGGAACTCCTTTAATGGCTCAAACATGTGAAAATGGCTAGGAGTGAGGTCAGGACTGTACTGGAAATGTGAGTTCCTGTAATGTGCAAGTGGTGTTGGTGAACGATCGTGTATACAGTTCCCACAGACAGATGCGTCTCTTATCCGTCCATTTTCTTTTCTTTTTTTCATTTGGGATTTTTCCCCGATATTTTTCCCTAATTTAGTCGTGTCCAATTCCTCCCCGTCACTAGGGGTGGCTCCCACATTAAGCTACTACTACCATTCAGTCAGGAGGGCCGAAGACTAACACGTTTTTACCCCGAAACTATGTGACGCCAGCCGACCGCATCTTTTCAAACTGCTCGCCGTGATTAACGTGGAACCACCTCTCATCCCTCCCCTCTGAGAGAACTCGGCCAATTAGCTCTCTCTAGGCGTCTGGCTGCGAGACATTACAGCATCACCCGGGAACCGAACTCGCGTTTTCCGGATGATAGGGCGAGCGCTTTACCACTGCGCCACTCCATCCATTTTCAGGCATTCCACTTGGTGAATGTCAATGCAGTGAGCTCGGAGACACTTCGTCCAGGAGCGTCCTTCATGGACGACATACAGCCTTCTTTAAAACGTTTTGCAACGTTCAAAAGTTTTACTGCGGCTAAGAGTCTCGTCACCGTACTGTGCTTGAAGTCTTCTGTAAACGTCAATCGGTTTTACACCTTCAATCACACTTATTCATTTTCTGTAATCACTTTATGCTCCAGGACAGGGTGGGACTGGATCTGGAGCCTATGCCTGAAGCTTATTATGAATGTGATGCCAATCCATCATGGAGCAACATGCACACACACACACACACACACACACACATTCACATTCACACCTTGAGACAATTTAGATCCATCAATCCAATGTGTTCTGGAAAACTGGAGAACCCAGAGAGAACATGAAGACCTTCACTCAGACAATAATCTAAGGAGAAGATTAAACGGGGAATCTGGGACCGTGAGGTAAATACACCACGCACAGCACCACCATGATCCATTTTTATTTGGTTAACCCAATAGCCAGTTCCCTTCAGTCGGATGAGGGCTCGTTAGGAGTTTGTCTTTTCTGATTCCTCATGATCAGACATATTAGCGCTTATGTGTGATCCTCTCTCAAAAAACGAATGGAAATACTCCACCTGAAATAGAGGATGGCTTATATTATCAAGACTCTATGAACTACTTCAACTAGGGGAATATTAATCTGCTAACCAATATGATATAATATTATAATATATAATATCTATAAAATTATAGATATTATATAATATAATATCTATATATCATATAAAGATATGATATTATATATGATAATGTAATATATAATATCATCTCATATTGGCATACTTTATATATGATATGATACATATACAGTATATCATTTCCCAATTCCTACACTCACACACTGTTTTGTTCATTCCTTCCATATTATTATTATTATTATTATTATTATTATTATTATTATTATACAATTTTGTCATATGTGTGTGTGTATGGTCTTCGTAAATTTGTTAGATGACTTTACTTAAAAGGCTAGAACAAGTAAAACCTGGACACAGCTGACGAAGTCATCCTGAGACAGCGAGCAGGACGTGGTAAGTGCTCCTTAACTACACACCCCTTCAACTCTTTGTATAGCCGCTGGCTAAAATGACTCAGCTCCAAATGATCCAAAAAAAAAAAAAAAAACACCCGTCTCGACAGGAAGCACTAAAGCAGATGTGTTAAAATTTAAATAGTACCTGAACAGCCCTGTAAAGCGGTTAGATGACTGAATACACACCTATATATAAAACGCTTCCTGTGTCATTGTTGTAAGATAAAAGTGTTACAATGGGAACACCGTCATAACCTGAGAGTGATTGTTTCCAGTTGTATCCGAGTCTGACCTTTGGCCTTCGTCTCCATTCCATCACAACAATTCTTGAAGTGCCAGATTCCGCATAGACGAATAAACAGAACAGAGTGTCACCTCAGACACACACATGTCAGATCTTAAACCTGCAGAAGCCCTGACCAAGAACAAGTTGTGAAAAAACTAGTCAGGTGTGGTTAAATGGTGCACACAAGGACATTTTATTAATATAATGAACAGTTGGTTATTGTGTTTTTCTATACGCTACGGTCACGTTACAAGCTTCATTGCACAGCTCACATTTTGATGACTCCCATATCTGTCTTTAATCTGAACCAGCCTTGTTCTCCAAGACAATGACATTATTTTGTTCGAACCCTGCTTGGATTCAGGAAGTTTCTTCCACTTACGCTTCCAGTACAGTCAGTCGTTTGGTCACATTTCACGTCGAAGCAGGAGTAAAGAGATACCTACAGCACTGTGGAACAGTCTTAAGCCCCCCTCATTTATTCATATTTTGCTTCCAAAAAGACAGATTTTATTATTTTTTTATTATGTAGTCTTGAGGCATAGTTCTGCAGGATTTCAGAAGGATTTTTTTTTTTTGCCCTTATTTTCAGTCCAGTCCCTGTTCCTGACTAGTTTGAATTATTCAAGCATTTAAAAAAAAGAATGTAACGTAAGACATAACCCAGTGGGTTTGGGGAAGAGGATGACAGATGATCAGGCTGGTGATTAGTTATACTGCTGATGCTGAATGCTGAGTGGTTGGACCAGACGAGAGGGGAAATGAGGTCGCTGCTGAGGTTGTTACATAAATAATAATCAATTTGAATGATTTTTTTGGCTACAGTTTTCGTGATATTTGAAGTTTCATTCACGGCTATATATAGCACATACAGGCTTATACTATACTACATATACTATATACTATATATCTATACTATATAACTATATAAATATATATACTATACTACATATACTATATATTATATACCTATACTATATAACTATATAAATATATATACTATACTACATATACTATATACTATATACCTATACTATAT
>JAQQZT010000021.1:5287152-5310559 GCA_030068275.1 Clarias platycephalus
ATTACAGAAAGGCTGACCTCTGTGTCTTAAAATAACAACTAACTGTTGTTTTTCTTGTTGTTACATAATTACCTAATTCCATAAGTGTTATTTTATAGTTTTGAAATCCCCAGTATTGTTGTAGAATGTAGAAAATACATCACTAAACAAAAACAAAGAAATTTGCAAGTGACCCCAAACTTTTGAACGGTAGTGTATATATGTTGCTCATAGCCTTGCACTTTACAACATGAACAATACCACTGCTGCTGTTTCATTCCATACTTCATCTTTCATTCATACCGCTGCTGTCTTTCTAAATATATTTCTATATTTCAACATTTGTAAATCTCTAAATTTGTAGATTTGTACATCGTATCCCAATTTTTTTTATTTTACATTACATGTTTTTATTGGAAATTAAATCTTTAGTTTAATCATATTTTTCTAGTGCAGTTTTCAAAACAAAATGAAAATTTTTATTCAAATGCCATGACCCAAGGTTTCCCAGCAAGACATTAGTCAGAGCATCATCAGACCACACCAAGTTCTTCTATTGCTCCATGGTGCCGTTCTATTGGTCAGCATGGACGCTCTGCAGCTTCGTGGCCTCATACACAACAAACAGTGATGCACTGTGTGATCTGACACCTTTCTATGTAAGCCAGCGTTAACTTTCTTCAGTTTGTGCTGGAGTAGCTCTTTTGTGGGATCTGAACAAATGGGGCCGGCTTTTGCTCTCCACACGCATCAGTGATCCTTGGGTGTCCATCACCCTTTTGCTGATCCACCAGTTGCACTTCTTTGAATCACTTTTTCAGCCAAGTACTAACATCTGCATACCAGGAACCCCCCCCCCCCCAACCCCCCCACGCCCCACTCTGGCTCTTGTCAAAGTTACTCAGATCCTTAGGCTTGTCCATTTTTTTCTGCTTCCAACACATAATATATATCTTACCCATTGTGATCTCAAGTGATCTCAAGATATAATCACTGTTATTCATGTCACCTGTCAGTGGTTTTAATGTTATGCATGATTTGGATATGTGATATGTGTGTTTGCCTTTACACATGTACATTTTTTCACATGTAAAAGGAGTTAGTATTGTAGTGTTATTTATTAAAATGCATATTGCATATTTATAGCAACCGTCTGATAAAATATTTTAAAAAGTAATGTGTTGATTTTTTTAAAAATCATTGACTCTTATTGGTGAGCTGACAAATGATCTGATTCACTGAAAATACCTAAAAACTAACATCCAATGGAAATTAAGGTTATTTTTTAAATAATAAAGTAGTGGACAATTATATGAAAATTTTCAGCCATAGTTAGCCAGAGAGAAGCAATCACAGACCCCCCTATCACAAACCTTTGTATCAGGTCTATGTATATTTAGAACCTGAACCTGTTTAGAGCAAACAGTCTGAGAGAAAACGTTCACAAATGTAAGACTTTCCAGGCTTACAAAATCAACACACGAGGAAAGAAGTTTGTCTCAATCTGCCCGAGAACCAAGTAAGTAAGTGTTCAAGGCACATTTGACAGGTAAATCATTTTCTTTTGAATATTCATAATAAACTACCTACTGGAGATTTACAAACCCATGAACACAGAGTAGAGTCACCTGATCGATTTAAAGCTTTAACCGTTTTCCAATATTAAATGCAAAAAAAAAGCTTGCATATCAATTCTCCCTCAGAGGCATACACTTTTATATTTATGTCAGATAAAAAGAAACATATTTGTTGAATACAATTTCTTGCCTTTTTATGTAGTGTCTGTAACTTTTTTTTTTTATTCAAAATTTTCAATTATCTTAACTGTCATTCAGATGAAACTTGGCCAATTTGGATTTCACATGAAAAAAACATAAATCTGAAAATATTCTAAAAAGCAAAAATTGTTAAGATATTGCAACATGAATTTGACATGGTTTCGGACACTACAAATTTCTTTGCTTTTTTATTTTTCAGCAAAAAAATAAATAAAAACGAAACGTAATGCCTTAATTTAAGCAACAATTTTTACAGGTCATATGCTGCTGGAAGCTTACACCAATTTTAGTTTTAATACTCGGAAAGAAACATGATTTATTTGCATTTTTAATTATTATAGCTTGAAGCGTACTATCTCGCTTCAAGCTATAATAATTTAAAATGCAAAATATTCATATTTATAATAACGCTAAAAAATTGCCTTTTTTTGGTGCAGATATAAAATCATCTTTCCAAAACGACTGAAGTTAACTTGAAATTTTTTGGTCACTTCCATGTTGCATGAACTTCATAAGTAGCTTCTTTGGCACACAAATATTTTGTATTATATGTATAACATAAAAAAAAAAATTATCAGTACCAACACTGTGTTTTGGCTGATAAATAACAGGCTTAAAGTTTTCAGCAAATTAAGAAACATAAAAAATTTTACTGGCACTTTACTGAAAACAGTAAAACTCCTTGCTAATAAAAACAGAATGTTAAGAAAGATTTTTTTAAGTGGGTGAATAACGCAGGTGTACTTCCAAAGATACAACATTAGTCAGTATCACAATATTACATAAAATAAAGGGGGAAATATGAAAGAAGTTTTCTTCTTTCCAAGGATGATTTGGATGATATTACTTGCATATTTGAAATATTCCAAACTTTTTTATAGTTCATGTGTTCAATTGATAAAATATACGTATTTATGTCAGACCAGACAAGTTGAAAGCATTAATGCAAAAAATTTAAGTATTTCAAAGTAAAGTGTAGTTCTTTTGAGCTGGTCCTGTAGATTTTGCACATTTGATAAACGCTTATTAATTGAACAGACATCCTGTGATTTGATGCGAAGGAAACTATACCCGTGATTACTTTACATGCACATGTGTGTATAATGGCACCAAAATCAAGGAATCAGCAGTAGGAGGTGCAGATCCTGATGAAAAGACAAGTTTGGACAGAATATAGTCTATAGGGAGCGCCCATCGAGGGCGACACTTGAGGCACTAATCCCCCCCCCACCCCCCACCCCCCTACAGTTTCACTCTTATTAACGTTTTTGAGAGTCAGGATGAAATCTGACCTGCTCAAGCCAAGCGACGTGTTCGAGCTGCACACACGCTCTGCTCCCCTGCTCGCTTCTCTTTTTAGCCTGACCCTGCACTTGCTTATTCAGTTAGTTGAAGTACAATCAAGCCTTTTCACTTGCAAATCAGCCTGGTGCGGGCACGGAGCAGACGAGCAGAGCTCATTTAGTAAAAGAAAAACCTCAGTGTAGAGAGAGAAAACAGCCTATTAAAAAAGACATATGTAGCTAAATTCCAAGGTCCCGAGGGATATGCAAAAAGGAGCAGACCTCCCGCAAGAATTGCCTCCTTTTTTTTCTTATGCAAACCACATAGCTCTGATAAGCCGTGTAGAAAAGGGGAGAGAGAGAAAAAAAAAAAAACATTATGTATTCTGGCCTGTACGTGAATAGCCCGTGTTCTGTAGGAGGGTGATAAAGTATTCTTCACAGACACCACACTCAATTGACCTGCTATTAATAATACTGGAGGATTAATTAAAATGGCCGCTTGAGGACAACAGCTGAATGTAAACGTCTTTTTAAATGGCCTTGGCTGAAAGGAAGAGCCACTCACATTCCTTACTGTCAGCCAGAGAGCAAGCGCTGGTCACGCTACCTTTACGCTACATTAAAAAAATGGCTACCCTGCACCTGATGCTACTTCACTCAGAGTTAAGTAGAGCGTTAAGTGGGAGGTTGATAACACATGCGATCTGAGTCCTAGGAGTCAGGTATTCTCACTCAACTCAACTCAACTCAACTCAACTCAACTCAACTCAACTGAATGTCTCTCTCGATCCTGAAAGCAGTTAATCATCACTTGCTAATCATCACTTCATTGTAGGTCAGAATTTCTCCATTATGAGCTCTGACAGCTTAAAACGTCCATTACAACCTTTTTTTTTTTCCTGTCCCTGCCCACTACAGCACCAGTACAAGTTGAGATGTAATCATTAAAATACCTCTGAAATCATAATGTGTGAATCCATTCGCACTCTCCTCCTCATCCGCGAGTCGTGCTTTGTAGATTATTGAAAAATTCTCAACGCATTGTCATTCACCCTTTTAAACCTCGTTCTCGATCACAACAACCCCTAGGAAGAATTCGGAATGTTCCAACAAAACAAAAAAAAAGGTCACACATACTGTTTGTTCTCAGGAAGAAGAAAATTGAATGCTGTCATTTTTGTTGTTGTTGTTGTTTTTGTTAATGATGTTGACTGAAAAGGTCACTTTGAACATTTTAACCATGTTACCCAAACTCAAAGAATCCGTTATAGTTCGTTATAACGGTTAGCCACAGCTCATGCATTTACTGATTCCATGCTAAAAAAAAAAATTAGGCATTACGAGGAAAAAGACGAGACCTCGTTGCCTAAGATGGGTTTGAACGGTCAAATGCACATTTTACTTTAGTTTTTCTTTTTTTTTTAAGCTGTAGCGGATAACGCCACCACGATCATGGAATCACGCAGATATTGGGATTTCTTCATAGGTCCGTTGCAGATATTCATCCGATGCTTTTGTTCTCTCTTTCCCTCGCTCGGACCACCCACCATGCCGTCCATCAGCATGCTCTCCAGCTGTGGTCTGACCGTGGCTCGTTTGTGTTACTTTGTTTCCATGTGGCTGAGGTCTTTCTCCTCACTCTCTCTGCTCTACAATGGTGCAAATGCGCTGGCCTTTGTGCTCGGTGCAGGTGTCCGGGGCATGAAAGGAGCCCAGGCTGAGTGTTCCATTCACCCAAACACCCACCTGTGGCAGACGCCAGGCCCATATGACTCACCACGACGGCCTGCATTACAAAGAGCAAAGGCTTCATTACTGATGACGGCGTGGGTGGAATTCGTTCATTAAACTCGCATACGTGCATAATAACGCTCGGACCAGCTGGGGGTAAGCATCTGGCTAACCAGACCTCGCGATAATGAAAGTACAGTAGCATGTGAGAGAGTGTGTGTGCAATATTATATATATATGTAATGCATCATATATATCCCACAAACTTTTTTTCTGATTAATTAAAAGTCTTGTGTGATGTATGTAGGGTATAAAGTGGGACGTGTCCCAATCCAAACAACACTCTTCAACAGTCTAAACAGCCCTTGAACAGATAAAAGAGTTGTTTTAAAAACTAAAAAAGGCCAAGTCACGTGATCTGGGTGTGCTGTTTCTAGGCGACGCGACCAGTTTGAAGGCAGCAGAGCCTCACCACAGCCTAAATACAAAGCCACTTGCTTTTTTTTTTAACATCACACACCAGTCAGCTGCTTGCACCTGTCTCAGACTGCTTTCATGACTTGGCACTATTTGCAGATTGTTAGGAATACAGTATGACTGATGCATCATATTCCTACGGCAGGGGTGGATCAGTGGTTAAGGTGTGGAACTACTGATCAGAAGGTCCCAAGTTCACACCCCAGCACCACCAAGTTGCCGCTGTTGGGGTCTTAAGCTCATGCGTGTAATGAGATGAATGTCACTCTGTATAAAGGTGATTGCCAGTACCGTAAATGTGTGGCAGCAGATTTAAATGACAGACTTTCATAATTTCTTTAATTCAGTCATTTAGTTTTGTGAGACATCAATGATTTTGACCTTTTAAGATTCTAGACCTTTAATAAGTAGTTTAAGTCATAATACTTAATTGTGTGGATCTTTAAAAATTTCTTGAGTTTACTGGAATGATGTTTTATTATAATGTCATAATGTGACTTCTATTTGGTTCACTTCTTTGAAATGAGAAACAATATGTATCATTCTAATGTACAGTGTAAATCTCATAAACCTCTGATTACTATACGATTCCAGTTTCTAGTTTAGTGTCTTCCCTTTTTTTTTATTTCTGTTATAATGTCTTCTTTGTAATATCCAACATTTAAACATCTTCTTTCTTTCTTTTTAATGAGGCCAGTGACTTTGACCTTGAGAATTTAAAAAGTGTATTATTATTATTATTATTATTATTATTATTATTATTATTATTATTATTATTTAAAAATATTTTCTTATTGTGGTTCCTCTATGTCCCGTGTATATATTGGAACAAAATGTTGTTTAGGCTCATGATGTGGCAAATAACATTAAAATACCTAAACTAGACATGAAAACAGAAGTGTGTTATGAGGAAAACTAATGCAAATATTGTCAGTAAATGTGTAGTGTAGTAGAAATAAAGGCAGAAGCCAAAAGTATCTCATGAGTATTACAGTGTCTAATGCACTTTATTATTTACTTGCATAAGTACATAGACTTAGTTTGCAAAATAAGTTTAGAAATGTCAGCACAAATTTAATGATTATAGTGGAAAACTGTTTGTTTGTTTGTTTGTTTGTTTGTTTGTTTGTTTGTTTGTTTTACAACTATGTTCTAACTGTTTCACCTAATTCAAGATTTTTTTTTTTTATTATTATTCACAGGAGTTGCCTGTAAACGCTGAGGCAAGTGACTTTCAACTTCTGAGATTTAAACTAAAAATTCTTAAAACAATTTTGAAAATTACCTCAGAATTTTAGCACAATCATGGAATTGAAAATCATGTTTTTTTGTTGGTTTGTATGTTTGTTTTGTTTGTTTGCACACTTTTACAGTCTCACGAAGGCCAGTTACTTTCACTTATAAGATAATAGTGTTACTAATCTTTTTAGCTTGTATTAAGTACTATATAGACACTGGTTATTTCAATGTAAGGTGCACATTAAAGAGACATGCAATTACTTTGATGTTCTGAGTGTTCAGATGCCTAAAACTATGAGTTTCGTCAAGGCCAATAGACCTTAGTGGTAGTGTTTTTTCGCACTTTAACCAGACACGGTCTTGTTAAGCACCGGTGTCCTTGATGATCGTAAGCATGGTTTACATGCCATTTACCTGATGCAATCACCCGTGTTGAGTTTACTTTCCGAAGGGATTCTTGAGCTTGAGGTGTCTAATTATCGGGGCTGCTATACTGGGACTGGAGTTCTCTCACTGGGGGACTTGAGGCGTAAAAACCCAGCGTGTTTGTGATCTCGACTTGTCTCAGCAGAGCAGCCCATGAGGGAGACCAGCTAAAGAGCGTCCTTAATGAAACGAGCTTTACTTTCCTGCACTCTTTAAACGTCCTGCTCTGAGATATTTATAAGTTTCTCCAAACTTGCTCTTTCAGAAAGAGCGAAAGTGTGTTTATGTGCAACCCATCCCCCTCATCAACCCTCCCCCCTCCCCTTATCTTCCCTTCCCCCTCCAGCCATGCTGTTTTTCCTCGCTAATTGCGGTCTGCTGGAGTCACCTCAGAGTTAGGCTCAAAGGGGACCGTGAACGTTTTGCACTGAGGCTGTTAAACACGTTGTTCAAAGCAACAGTTAGCCTCGCAATTTGACATTATTCAGGATTATAAAGTGCTCTGTAATTATGCTGGATCAAATGAAATTTGTTTTAACAATTAACACTGATGGGGAATTTGTCTCCGTGCGGCGCTTCCAGGATGGGCAGGGTCTGCGCTTTCATTTATTTTAATTTTATCTTTTGACATGAATATGGATTTTTTTTTTTTCTTTTTTCTTTTTGTCTTTTTTCTTTTTCTTTTTCTTTTTTTAAAGCTTAGCTTGTAAATCAATCTTGATTCGGTTGTTCGCTCGGCTCCCGGCCTTCCTGCATCAACCTGAATTAGCTGGCCTGCTCTGTCTCACTGAACAATTAGTTGTATTAAGAGTGAAAGCTTTAATCAATGCCTGGCCTGGCCCCTCGCTGCGCCCTGTGGCTGATTGGCGCTCCGGCAGCCTACACACACACACTCACACACACACATATACACGCATGTATACACATATACACACTGGCACTTAAAGTGGATCAGTAAAACAGGCCTGTGCAGCATCACAGTAGGAAACCTAGACAGAGGGAAATGCACAGCTGTAAAGGCATAATGTGCAACCAACAGGCTCTTGCTAGCCCCCCTGAGTGTGTGTGTGTGTATGAGAGTGTGTATATGAAAGGCTTTGTGTCTCCTCTGGGCTTAAATGTCACTCACAGTACAGTCTGTGCTATAGAAAGCACACACACACACACATACACAAGTCTGTGACATCGCCGGTCCTCGGAAAAGAAGTCAAATGTGCTAAAAAGCCACCAGCTGGAACTAATTTAATAAGCCACAGGCAGATATGTTATAGCATAAACGTCTAATAGGCATTTAAATTACAGTTATTGCTTAATTGTATCATTTGTATACAATTATACGGCAGTAAGCCGCAAAAAGCAGTGACCTTGGGTTGATTTAGCTTTGACGAGATCTTCATTCCAGCCTAAATAAATAAATAAGTGAATATGTGGATAAATAAAGCCCCTGCAGTTTAGACCTGAGGCAGATCTATCATACCGACAGCCAGTTAAAATATGACATAAGATTTTACCAAAACAATGCAATACGACTAAAACGGCCTGAAACGAACGAATCCATTATTTATGTTTGGATTCCAGTCGGAAGGAATTAGACACGCCTCCAGCTGGGGACATTCATAACGCAACACCTGGCTTAACGTTGCAGTCGTGTTGCAAAGCTGCTGGAAGGATATAAGAACCTTATTAGTGTAAAGTTCAACCTGTGATTATAAATCGTGTCTGTTTGACGCATCACGCAGAGTGACAAAACAGTGGCTACAGCATGACAAGCACTGGGACAACAACAACAACAACAACATCATGCTACCCTGACATCCCAGATAAATATTCACAGATACAGTATCATGGTTCATCCCTTAAATATGGCATAGCAGAACATATCTGCCTGTGGCTTATATACTTTGGTCGTCTCCAGGGTTCCCGGTTCAAATCCTCAGCTCAGGTTACTGTCTACTACTCCCTAAAGCATATGACTTTAAATTGGCTTTGTGTGCACATGGACCTATCACGGATGCTCTATGATTATCTGCTTCGTATTCCTTCAAATTGGCATCAAACCAGGTTTGAAGTCACATTTTTTGGGCGATTTGAGTTGTGCATATTATCAGATTCTTGGTTCAATAAGCTCAATTTTGAGAGAGAGTTTAGTACTGCATCATGTCCGCTTCCTGAGATACAGTATGGCCAGTGCGAGTTTCTTTATGAGGAAGGAATTGAGAAATTGAGAGGAATTGAGATGACCTATTTTTAGTTTATATAAATGAGAACCTCAGCCTCATTTCAACACCGGGATTTACAAAGAAAAAAAATGCATGTTTTTTTTTTTTTCTATCACAACCTGAGTGACAAATTTCCATAGTGTTTATTAAAGTGCTTTAAATCGATGCTCATGATTAGAACACTTTCTCAATTCTTTCGAAGGACTAGAAAGATAAGATTTGTTTGGTCTTATCCTACTGTGCTCTATTTGCCATCGTGCAAAACGGTTAACGTGAAAAGTTCTATTTTGTTTGCTGTCCCTGAATTTCAGCCTTTAAAAGTTCTGCATTAAACACTATAAAAGATTGTTTTATTGCCAGAAGGGATTTGAACCTCTTTATTGGGCTTATAACCATATTTATTTAATGGAGCCTTAAGTAATCTTTGAAGAAACTTCTCATAAGATAGTTAAAAGGTAATATGATTACTGAAGGGGCAGCACGGTGGTGTAGTGGTTAGCACTGTCGCCTTGCACCTCCGGGGTCTGGGTTCGAGTCCCGTCTCTGTGTGCATGGACTTTGCATGTTCTCCATGTGCTTGGTGGGTTTCCCGTGACCCTGAATACAGGATAAAGCGGTATAGAAGATAAGCATGTGATGATTAGTGAAAGATTTTGCACCAAAACTTTACTTTAAAAGTATACATATTCATAAACTGTTGTATTCGCCCTGGTGTTATTGAGCGTCAACACTTTATGGCTCGATATCAAAATCACACAACTGTCTAGGTCTCAATGTGTAGTAATCCGAGCAGAGAAGATAAACCTATGCTAATGTTATTAGGATCTAGATCTCAGGCTTAGAGCGCGGACTGAAATTTACATCTATCAAACATGGCTCTGTGCCCTCGAGCCTCCTCCACCAGCAGCTGGTCTGAATGCAGCTCTTACCCATTATGAGGAAATGAGCAGGAAGTGAGTGCAGGCGAGCAGACCGCTTAGGTTACGCTCTTCCTCTGCCAGCTCCCTCTCACTGGGTATCTGGTCTCACTTTAGAGCCAAAATGAACGGAACTGCTCGGCTATAATTGCCTTCTCTCCTGCAGTTTATTATCGATCGAACAAGCCGGAGCGCAGCCGACACCGTTAAACGCGTTCCGTTTGGCTTTTACAGGCCTGACAATTTAATGGGATACACGATATCTTGGCAACACCGGGCAGCAATTAAATTATTCATCTTTAAGTTATCGATCCGCCATGATCCCTGTTCATCAAACTCGTGGCCTGCTCGGCCTCTTTGATCCTGCCCCTGAGGACGCCAAAACCTGCAGCATGGAAACCTTTTAGTTCAGGCGAAGGGGCTGCATAGGACATGAAGACTGGAATACAGTCTATGTCATCAGCTCATACATCTGATTCTGAAATGTCAGCATGTTTGGGGAAAATTTTTACTTCTGCTAATTAGATTAAGCCAATTTGCTAGCCATTAGTAAAAACTGAGTAGATCAGTGCCAAGCCGCTTCAGCATTTCTCCTTGCATTTAATGATGAGAGTCTGTAAACATACACTACAGAGATTTATTATTTTATTCAACCTCCTTCAATCACTCTTTCATAATTTAAATCCTGGAAAATCCCCGTGCCATCAGAGAAGAAAAACCTCCATAGATGTGATAACCTGGACATTCAGGTCGTCAGTTGACTTCATTTTATTGCCACATAACGTTGCTGAGTCTCGACCTGAGCGACTGAAGCAACCCCAGATCATAACGCTGTCTCCAGAAGCTTGTACAGTCGACACTATGCTTCATGGGTGCACCGCTTCATGTGCTTCCCCTGGACTCATCAGACAACATGACTTTTTTGCATCCGATCTTTATGCTCCCTAGAAAACTGAAGTCTTTTTTTTCTGTTGCGTCTCACTAACAAGTGGTTTTCTTATAGACAAACAGCTGTTTTGTCCCAGTCCTGTGAGTTCTCATCACATTGTGTGTGTGTGTGTGTGTGTGTGTGTGTGTATGGAAATGCTCTTACTTCAACTATTAAACTTAGCTACAGATTAATTGTTAAGTGTTTAAGTGATCTCTGTTCATGATTTTTTTTTTTCTGATCACATTTCTTACATACAGGTTTTACTTATTACCACAGAGTGTTGAAATGTATTATGTTATCGTGTTGTCGCTCTTGTTTGCACTTTATGTTGTCTTTTTCTATATAGGACTTATAGATCGTTTCTGTTAATTTATGATGTTCAGCTAATTAGGTTCTTAGTTAGTTAGCTAGTTAGTGTTTTTTTTTGTTAATTTATGTTGTAAATTTAAAAAATGTTGGAAATGTAACCCTTGGTCCCGTTTCATCGTGTACTGAACTGTATATGGTTGAAATGACAATAAAAGCCTATTTGACTTGATTGGACTTGACTTGACTTTAATGATGTGTTGAAGGGTGCTTAAACCAATTCCAGTTATTTCAGATCTCTTTAGGTGTTTTCTTTGCTTGATGCAGCCCAATCATTTGGGCCTTCTGATAATTTGGGCCTCCTTTTTTTTGTCCAAACAGTGTATACTACCATAAGCTACCATAAATTTACATATTTGTTTTTTTTTTTTAATCAGGATCCTTTCATATGTTACTATATCTATCTGCGTCTAAGGCTCCATATATCTTACTTAACCAGAAAAGCCTTCTAGTTTGCATTTTTGGAATTGCTTTTTATATTAAAAAAAAAAAATTAAATTCAATTGCTATAATAAAAAATTATTAAAACATATTATTAACTACTTGAGTGAAAAAAAATCTGAATTTTTAAAATATTTACATGAAGTTTAGAATTTTTTATTATTATTATTATTATTTATTTGGTCCACTTTTTTTCCTTTAATCCACTTGAGCAGGAATAGATGCCACAAGTGGGAGTAAGTGTTTGTGTAGAAAGATATTATCTACTTTTAATGTCATCTGAATACTCGTTTCATTAGAAAAGATTAGACATGAGAAAAACTTGTACAGGGCAAAAAGTCGTCTAGAAATAGTGCAGAACTTTGAAAATTAAAATATTTAAAATATAGAACATTTTACTTCATTTGTTTTAAATATTTGCTTTCAGTGTGGTGTCAGACTTTCATACCTTTACTATATATAAACCCTGGGAAAAACCACAGAGGCAATAATGTCAGCATTATGAGTGTGGGCTACAGTTCCTCAACCTCAGCTACATCACTCATGCCGCACCCCGAGGGGCCCGAGCTTCCCTGGTGGCACGAAGGGAAACCAAACCCTAGCTGGTTTGAGTGTTGAAGTTTTTAAGGTAATGGTTGATCGGTTCATCTGTATTTGTGAATAAATCCATTTAGAACACGTTATCATTTCATTCTAAATAATGTATTCATATTTGGATACATAAATACTGTATTCAACATGCACTGCACATTTTTTTGTTTTTTGCTGTTACAATGTTAGGTTTTACAATATACTGTAGATCATTATGGTTATGGCCAGTTTTTACAATATTGTCTACTTATTTTATAAATTTGTGTACATGCATTTGCGTTGTAAAATGCATACTAATGAAAGAAAAAGCAACGCTAATGCTTATTGAAAGGCCTGCAGCCTGCATCATGCAGCCTGTGCTTGTGTACAGGATACAACCACCACGATGCTTCATCTTAACTCCTCTAATTATCATCCAATCAAGTGAATATTCAATTAATCACTGCTCATTCATGTATTTACCTCCTCGTAGTCATTTGTTCCCAGAATATGAGGGTTGGCGTACTTTCACCCATGACGATGACTGTGACGATGGAGGCAGTTGATATCGACTTCCCGCATGATGTGACACATTTCTTTGTGAATCATCGGCTCATCGCCCTCGAACTCATTCAAGTTAATCGGTAGTTTCAGCTTTTCATGCGTGACTCATTTCTTCAAAGTGTTTAAGTTTGGTAATCTAACTTACTGAGATATAGCATCTTCACAGTAAAAGTTTCGGTTTCCCTGCAAAGCTCTTAGCATTCAAAATCATTTGCCGCAGTTCCAATGAAAAAAGGGGAAGAAAGCTTTCAGTCTTACAAAAATCTATAACGCACCAGAGATGTTTATTGGGCTTGATGACACATTTTGTTAGTATATTAGTTTATGAAGGAAAGGTACAAGTAAATCATTTTCTGAAACAAACCTTTTGCTTGTGACAGGGGAAATACAACAAAAAAGCTTGTTATGAGAGTACCTTTATGTATGCATAAAACATGATTTGCTGTTTTAAAATAATCAGCTCTAACAGAACTGTGTGCTGTTATTTAGCACAATCAAAAGTCCCAGTTTGACTCGAATGCCTTCCAATAATTAAAGAGTATTTTTAAAAAAACGAAGTTAATGATTTCTATTATTAATTAAACAACAACAACAACAACAACAACAATACTACTACTACTACTACTACTACTACTACTAATAATAATAATAATAATAATAATAATAAAGTGTTAAGACATTAAAAAGATTAGTAACATTTGGAAAGAAGTAGCAGAAACCATTGGTGCCTCTGCTTAGTGTACTGCATAAAGCAGATCGTTGGTAGTATGCTGTAACGTGGCAACAGGGCTAGGGTGAAACTGAGTATGCTGCACGTAAATCAAATTTAAATACATTTCAAACAGAAGTGAGGTGTATAAATCACACAGAGGGATATAGGCCAAGTATTTCAGATGGTCCTGCTTCTCATCAGAAGGAAACAAAAAAAAAGTGCAGGACAGTTAGATGCAATAGACACTTGTCGTATGTGAGCATGAATTTGTGGTTAATTGAAGTATTTTAATTGAAAACAAAAATAAAAAAAATAAAAAAGCTAAACAAATGTAATGGTTGGAGGCATGGTGGCTTGGTGGGTAGCACCGTGGCCTTGCAGCTCCAAGGTCCGGGTTCGATTCCTGCCTCAGGGTCTGTGAGCATGGAGTTTGCATGTTCCCCCCAGTGCTTGGTGGGTTTCCTCTGGGAACTCCGGTTTCCTTCCACAGTCCAAAGACATGCAGGTTAGGCTCACTGGCCTAAACTGAATGCGCATGTGAATGTTGACTGGAGGTCCTACCAAGGTCACAAAAAATGGGAATAAATAAATACTGTGGTCACCATTAACCTCCACGGTCCCTAGTTGGACTACAGAGGTTCCTAGATGGATGGATAGATGGATGGATGGAAATTTCATGGCTGTAGCACAACAATTTTAATATATCAGGAACACAACCTGTATAATATGATTTTTTCTCGTCCTTGTAGTACCCTTCGGATTTTCAGTTAGTTTGGGGATGGAATATTTTCCCATGGTCCCTAACTTTCTTTTCTAGACATATAACCATGTATGTAGTAAATGATTGAGCCAGAGGAATGTGTTTAATAAAAATTTATGGGAGAACATGGATGGAATAAGAAGACTATGTAGAAGAAACAAATAGTCCTTATTTTGTGCGAAATAGCGTAAAACTTTTGCAAATCTTTTTTTGACTAAAAGTTGTTGTTGGACTTTTATCTGCTCCTGTCACCGGCGCACCCCCATCACGACCACACAATCTGCACACAACTTGGCACAGGTTTTATGCCCTTCCCGATGCAACTCTCCAATTTTATCCGGGCTTGTGATGGGCACTGCATCCAGTGGCATCCACTGAACCTGGGTTTCCTGCATGGCAGGTGAAAAACCTACCACTGAACCACCGATGCCCATATGCACAACACTGAATGCCAGCTATAAATTAAATACTTCCAAAGTATTTCCATAATCATACAGTATTCGCCCCATTGTTGATTTTTTTATTTACTTATTTTTTTTTTGTCCAATACTAAATGATAGTTTTGGAGCGGCCTAGTCAAAGCCCAGACTTGGATCCAATTAGGATTGGGGCTTGGGACATGACTTGACTTTAATGATGTGTTGAAGGGTGCTTGACTGCATCCAGTGGCTGGGAACTGAACCCAGGGCCTCCTGCAAGAAACGAGAAACCTACCACTGAGAACAATGTCTGTAAATGCATTGCTAAATACCAAGTATAAATTGAATACTTTGAAAGTACTGTATTGCCGTAATCGTGTTCAAGTCAAGTCAAGTGTGCTTTTATTGTCATTTCAACAATTTAGTGAAACAAAACAAAGTTTCGCCATAAGAAATCGTCTGCGGAACGGATTAAATTTGTATGTCGAGGTGCTACTAAATGTCTTATTTCTTTAGTGCAGAAGCACTGACGAGTGGTCCATTATACCCCTATATCGCCTGCGCGGTGGCCGTAAGTACGGTTCGTCGTGATTCACCGCGTGATTACATTTCCATCTTTCCGTGCGGAACGTCAGCGGGCAATCGCGGCGGCTTACGGTGCCTAACCCGCATCTCACCGCGAGACAAAACGCATAGGTTAGATAAGGGTATTAACAGCCCTGTCTCACCTACGCGGAGTCAGCGTGGATTCGCTCGGTGGTTGTAAGTGTACGGTTCATCGATTCACTGCGAGTTTTGATGTAGTGATCTTTCCACGCAAAAAACATTTTACGTTATGTTATGTAATGCAGTTAAATGTAATGTAAGAATATGTAATGTAATTGATGTTATGTAATTAAACATGTTTGCTGGTCCTAGCGGTCACTCGCGGTGGTTCGCGGTGCCTAACCGCATAGGTGTGATATGGGTGCAAAGAATACAATGACTAATTGAAGTTTTGCGTTTTCTCGCAAAACAAAACAAAATAACGACAGTTTTTTCCCCTCCCTGCATTTATTTTGCCTTCCCTGAGATTTTAGCCTGTTTTTCTGGGAGTGCAGTCATTTTGACCCGGTCCCTAACTCCATGGTCCTTTTAAAGTTCCCGCTGCGGCGTGTATGTGTGTATGAGAGAGTGTGCGTGCATGTGTGCGTGCATGTGTGGTGATGGGCTGAGTGTGTGTTTGCGTGTCTGAGGGAAGAAAGGAGCTGCGGCACTGTGGAGAAAGAGAGAGAGAGAGTTCACTCATCGCGTCTCGCGCTCCGGATAAAAAAAAAAAAAAAAAAATTCGAAACATAATATCTATTTGTAATTATTTGTTTGCACCTCACGCGTGGGTTAATAATCCACGGACGTGTGTGTGGGATTTTTTCCCCCTCTCACATAGAGAAAAGATGTGACTTTCAGCACAGGCGTTTTGCGTGTGAGTGTGTGTGTGCGCGCGCGCGCGAGAGCTAGAGAGAGGCGGGCCGTGCACGCGCCACATCTCGTTCGCTAATGGAAGTTATTGTTGTTACGACTTGTTTTGTAACTATGAGGTGCGCGAGACGCGGCTTTCTCCCCCGGGCTTCCTGAGTTATTATTTTATTATTTTTTTCATTGTTATTTATTTTATATATATATATTTAAAAAAAAAACATTTTTTATAATTATATATATATATATATATATATATTTTTTTTTGTCTTTGTGTGTGTGGTGGTGGATTTTAAGCACGAAATACCCAATCGCACGAGGAAGTAAGAGCCGAAAAGGGGGCAGAAGGAAGCACACACACACACACACACAGAGAGAGAGAGAGAGAGAGAGGCAGAAACAACTGCACCACCGGGGGATTTAAACCGCCTTGTTGTTCGTGCAAAAAACGGAGGAGGAAAAAAAAAACCCGAGGAGGCTCACGGAGAGGAAAGAAACAACAAGGAGAAATTCATGTAGCGGCTCTATCTTAAGCGACATTTCTTTCTTTTTTGGGGGGGGTATTGGATCGCAGGATGAGCAAGGACAGACCGAAGAGGAACATCATCCACAAGAGGAGAGATGTAAGTGCGGCTTCGGCGCGGCTCGCGCGGCTCCGGCTTGAAGTTCAAAGGCTATTTTGGTTCCCTTTAAAGAAACTTGTTTGTTTACGCGCAGGTCGATACATTGTTTCATTGAAGGCATGACGGAACTGGTTCGCTCCGTTCGCGCTGCAAAAGCTTCGACTTTTCAGCTTAGATCCGACCCAAGCTTTGTGTGTGTGTGTGTGTGTGTGTGTGTGTACATATATACATATGTGTGTGTTTGCGTTTTTTCCCCCCCTGCCCCTTTAATTCACGATCGCGCAGTGTGAATTTTATGTGTTTTTTGGACCACTTTGTGTTGGAACCCTACTGTTCAGTTCAGACCCGATTGTTCTCAGCTCGGCTTTGTTCACTCCAGAGAGGGAGCGCGAGCAGCCATACCGGGGCTGTGTGTGTGTGTGTTCTGTTGTGTGTGTGTTTTTTTTTTGTTTTGTTTGTTTATTCCGGGTTGTTTCCCTAAATCGTGCACAATCTCGTCTCATGCACAAAAGCAGTGTTTAGAAAGCAGACCTGTGTGTGTGTGAGAGAGAGAGAGAGAGAGAGAGACAGTGTGTGTGTGTGTGTGTGTGTGTGTGTGTTGCATCGGCAACCCCGTGATGCGTGGCACCAGGCTTTATAATGCACTATATCTAAGCAAACGCGTGCTTATTTTGTAGCTTTAAATATGGCTCATTGTGTGTGTGTGTGTGTGTGTGTGTGTGTGTGTAAAGTTCCTCGTGTGAACGTTGCACTTCCCGGCGTCTTTCGCATGCTCGTGTGAACTCCCAAGTGAGAAGAGGAAAAGGGTGCCCCAAGGGTTCTGTGCACTGATAAAGGTTCTAGCTGTGTCTTGAACCTGACCTCAAGTGTGTGTTTTTCCTCCCTGGAACAAAAAAACCAAACCTTAAAAAGGATTACACATTGTTTTTCAACTGATTTAGGAATATATATATATATATATATATATATATATATATATATATATATTTATTTTTTTGTCGTCTACAAAGACTTTCCACGCAGGTCCCTGGAGAATCTTTCATGTTGGCACTTCCATTGGTGGCAATTCTGAGAAGGAAACCCGATCAATATCTTCCATGGAGCATATTTTGAACCGTGCTCGGTTTTGGTGTGAGGTGAAGTATCAGTTTCAGGAGTTCAGCAGAGATTGCACGCATCATGTTTGTTCCTGTTGACATCACATTTCATTTCATAACTGTAACGTCTCGTGAAGGATCGCCGAGTAGCTCGGGTTTAATAATTTTTTTTTTTCCTGAGAGGAATCGTTTGATAAAATCGCAATCATGGTGGAAGAGTTCTGTCCCGTGTTTGATTTTGGGTCACTCTGTATCATCAGGAGCGACTTCTTTGACTCGTCCAGATCAGGTCGCTCACCTCACCTCACCGCTTAAACTGGCAACAGATCCGTTAGCCGAACGCGGCACGCGCACCTTGCTCACACAGACCTGTAGTTTCTCTAGTGTTTCAGGCCATCATATCGAAGCTGCGTATTTTCTTCTGGTCCTCATAGACAGATACACACTTCATAAAGTTAACGCATCTCCGTCAGGTAACTGAGACCCCCCGCTTGGCTCAGGTGTGTCAAAAACATTGAACTCAACCCAGATCTGGCTCGAATTGTCCCAGGCCTGGATGGAGAACATCTGTTTCAAAGCAACAAGATGGTGACCCTGCAGCTTGAGTAAGGGGGAGGGAGAGGGGGTTTAGTTAGGAGGGGGAGGCGACTACAGGGAGGGAGAGCGAGAAGTCGAAGGTGTGAAACGTCCCAGCGTCACATTTTCACACCATCGAAATGGCCACAGCTTGTGATATCTCATTGTTGTATTTTTTGTTGTTGTTGTTGTTCCTCATACACTGGCGCTGATCATAAATAAGCCACCGGCACAACCATGATTTATTTCCCATTTCCACAGAAGCGTCGTTCGCTTTAAATGATGATAGAGACGGGAATTAAACACAAAAACAGGTTGTTTTTGCGTTTTCTCGAACCACTTCTCGCAATAAGGTGATCTGGAATTAACTGCATTAAATGAACCCACAAAGTTTTAAGTTCAAACATGTCGCATGTTGATCAAAATGATGACCTCGGATGAGAACTTGATTTTGATGTTCACCCAAATTTGGTCAGATTTAATTATCTGCACTTATATAATTTTTTGTTCACATCATTATCGGATCATGTTGCACAAAATTGCTAAAATGAGCACACAGACCACGAAACAAAAATATGCTTACTGTGGAACCTTATTGTGTGTTTTACTTGCACAACCATGAGCCACTCTTATATTTTTACGAGGAGCGTTCAAGCCAAACAGGGCCTTTCGACGATTGACATTTACAGAAGACTTCAAGCACAGTACGGTGATGAGACTCTTAGCCACTACTTACAGAAGAGACGCATCTGTCTGTGGGAACTGTGCACACACTACTTCAAACACCGCTTGCACGTTACAGGAACTTGACTGGGAGTTACAGTCCTGACCTGACCCCTTTTTTTAATTTATTTATTTTTTAAACATATTTGTACCATTAAAGGAGTTCCTGGGAGGCCAGAGTTTCAGATGTAAACCATGAAGCATCAAAAGTCCTGGTTTGACTTGAACGCCTCTTGTACTTTGTAGATTAGAACGCTGGTGGAAATCATATGATGGTGACGACGAATTCGAAAACACATTTGGAGTTAAATAACAGGCTTAAAAATTAGCAATTAATTAGTTCAGTTTAGTCACAGATGCACAGATGTGAGATTTGAAACGCGGCCTCGTCCTAAAACCCAAATCTGCCCCCTGCACAGGCAGCCTTGTCACATTAGGGGTATTTTTTTTTTGAAGTGTTTGTGATGTGCAATGTTGCTACTGTCAGCGTGTAGGAGACGTCTGAGGCAGATGGAGGTGTGCGAGATCTGCTGAGGCTGCAGGAAGAGGATAGGGAGGAAGAAGAGGAGGAGGAGGAGGAGGAGGTGTCCCACGGGCCCCCGCGCTCGCCACACAACTCCTCGCCCTGCTAATTTAACCTCGCCTTAATTAGCGTACGACAATTATACATGCTCGGCTTCACCGTATCCCGCGGAACACGGGTGCGAGGGTGTCGTCCCTCCTCCAGCGGCGGCGAGCGGCGCGCGCGTTATTAAAATTCATGTGTGGGGAAAAGCAGGCGAGAGGAGAGACTGATAATAGATGATAATAAAAGCAAACGCAATTAGGCGGCCTGGATTGATGGACACGAGCGCTAAAAAGCAGAAGTGCAGGGAAGTGCGGCGCTTCTGCTTCTTCCTTCAGCTCTCTGCCGTAATGGCTGCCACACACACACAGGCGCACACATACACGCGCACGCATGGTGTCCTGAGAGAGACGCAGAAGAAGGAGAGAGAGAGAGAGAGACACCGAGGAGTGACAGAGAGAGGAACTGTCTCTCCGTTAATGAGTTTGCATGTTTGTTTTTTTTTCTTTCTCTCAAAGCGAGCATTCTCTCTCTCTCTCTCTCTCTCTCTCTCTGCTTGTCTCGCACTCTTCCTTCCACTTTTTCTTTGTCTCTCTGTCTGTCTGTTAGTCTCTCTATCTCTCTCTCTCTCTTTCTGTCTGTCTTTGTGCATGTCTGTTATTTCTCTTCTTCCTTTTTCTTTCTCTCTCACCTTTTCCTCTCTGTCTTTAATTTTTTCTTTCTCTTGACTTGTCTGCCCCTCTGTACCACTGTCTCTCTTCTTCTTCTTCTTTTTTTTAATGCTCTCTTTAATGCTTCTTTCTCTGGGTTTATCAAGCTCTTTCCGTCTTGTCTACCTGTATG
Source organism: Clarias platycephalus (assembly GCA_030068275.1). Taxonomy (NCBI): domain Eukaryota; kingdom Metazoa; phylum Chordata; class Actinopteri; order Siluriformes; family Clariidae; genus Clarias; species Clarias platycephalus. The sequence continues at coordinate 5,307,850 of JAQQZT010000021.1, forward strand.
TCCCTCACTCTTTTTCTTTTCTTTTTTTTTTGTCTGGCCCTTTCTTTTTCATTTGCTCGGTCTCTCTTTTTGTTGTTGTTTTTTTGTCCTCCTCTGGTTGTCTCGCTGTCTGTCACTCTTTCTCTAGCTCTCTCTCTCTGTCTCTCTCTCTCTGTCTCTCTCTTTGTCATCGTGTTTCTTTTTGTCCTCAGGTTATGGCTCAGTCTTTCTGGCTTCTGTCTTTCTCCATCTATCTGTTTCTCTCTCTTTCTCTCTCCGCTTCGTGCTCGTGCGCGTGTGTGTGTGTGTGTTGTAGTGGGATGAGCACAGCTGCTCCGAGTCCCTTTGCAAATGTAAAGGAGCTGTCAGCGTGCGTTTCATCACGCACACACACACACAAGGACGGGTTGGTGGGGGGGATTCACTGAATTCACTGAACACAAAAAGTAGAAACTAAAGTGGAGTGCGAGGCCGCGGCCCCGGTGGCCCCTCGGTCGTGACCCCTGCTTCCCTCCTCCCTCCTCACCTTCAGCTTTACAATAGAGCCAAGCAGGCTGAGTGGAAAGCTGCAGGCAAGTGTGTGTGTGTGTGCGTCGTCGCTCTATGCTCTCCATCGAACCCTCCTCTTTAACTAAGGTGTGACATGACCGAATTCACGCAGCTGTATAACCAGTAAGGACGCGATTAGGACTCTGGAGTAACTTGAGAGTGACCGAGTGAGATGACTGTATATCATTTGTAAACACACACCACTAACCCGCGGTGCTTTCCTCAGCGTAGTGCGAGTAAAGGGTGTCTCTTTCTAATACTCGAGAGAGAACCTTTAATACCGGTTGTTTTGTTCTTCATCATCATCATCATTTTCACCCAGCGAACAAACAAATATGTGAATAAGCATCTGCTGGTATAGTGAGTAATGTATTCATACTAGGGTTTGACTGATAGGTTTTTTTTTATTTTTTATTCAGGGTTGATATTGAGGAAGGAAAGAGACTAATAACTGATATTTTCAGTATTTCAAACCGATACGCGTTTGAAGTCTAGGTGTCAAAATACAGAATAACTCAAACCCCTCTACACAACTTTGTTAAAGTGTTTAATTGTTGTATTAAATGTATTATTAAGATTCAATTATTTGTCACATGGAGCTTTTGCACATTTTTGCAGCAGTTAGGAAGCTGGGCTCAGACCGCAGGGTCCGCCAGGGTACAGCGCCCCCTTGAGCAGTTATGATTACGGCCTTTGATCGAGAGCTCAGCGGTGGTGACTTGACCGTGATGGGGCTCGAACCCCCGACCTTCTGATGACCACTCCAAAAAAAAAAAAAAAAATGAAGAGAGCTCTTATGTATTTTTATGAATAAATAAAAGAAATAGCTTTCTAAGGGTTTTAAAATAAAAAATAATGATAATACTAATAGATATTGTCCTCAGCTATGAGTTGCAATTCAGCAGACCCTTAACTACTCAAAAGTGAGAAGGCTCCTGCTCCGCCATGTTCACGCAAAATAAAACAAATAAAAAATATTGTCCTTGAGAATCGGCCGTCTTCCCCTAATTCATGCACGATTTTCACAAGATTAGATACTGAGGCCTAAAACGTATGTAGTGTGATTTGAGACGTGGCCCGGTTGTTCCCTCATTCAGTTTTTTTTTTTTTTTTTTTTTTTTTTAAAACACCCACCATATCCTATTTTAATCTGCGTTTTTGTTGCTTGTGCTGTGTAACCAACCGGCGTCTCACGTGCACAAACCACCATGCTAGAGATTCCCTCGGTCAATGTGTGACACACACACACACTCTCACGCATATGCTGGTGTAACATGAGCGCTTTCTGCTCTGTTAACATAAAACCTGCTGCACCACTTCGAGATCCTCCTTCTTCACCTCCTCTCTTATCTTCTTTCTGGTCAGTTTTTTTTGTTTTGTTTATGTTTTAATCATATGTAATACAGTCAAGATGCTGATCACAGTGACGGCGTATTGACATCGCTGCGCACCCAGACTCTGTTATCTGAGATACCACAGGGATGTGTCCTGGGGGAAAAAAAGGAAGAAGCATTTTCTGTCGTGGAAAACGTAAAGTTCCGCCTCGACTCGCCTCGGACTGTCGTTCTCCTTCATCGATCCGCCTGTCTGACTAAATCTGACTGTTAATATTAAAAAGAATAAATGTTTACAGAATGCATTACTGTATCAAAGAAAACAAAACAAATGCCGGAGATCCAACCAGTTCAGTGCGGCGGTGATGTCACTGATTTGCCTGAACGTCTCCTTTTAGAAAAATAAATAAGTGCAGAAATCAGGCATATGGAGCGGATTTGAGTTTAATGAGGATGTTGATTACACTGTAATCATCCTGGAGTGTGCGCGCGCACGTCTGTCTGTGTGTGTGTGTGTGTGTGTTTCCACTGAGGGTGCTCGATTGAGCCGGGACCGGGCCATGTGGCTCTTATTGTTTGAGTTGAAGAAAAGAGGGCATGGGAGGAGAGCCATTTTGTGTATGAAAATGTTAAGGGGGTGTGTGTGTGTGTGTGAGTGAGAACTCTGGAAAGTGTGTGTTTGTGTGTGTTTACATATTTTTTAATCTGTTGAAGAATGGTGTAGAACATAAGATGATAAGATGAATCAGGACTGTTCGATCTGGTAGGGCCTGTGTGTATGTGTGTGTGTGTGTGTGTGTGTGTGTGTGTGTGTGTGTGTGTGTGTGTGTGTGTGTGTGTGTGTGTGT
>JAQQZT010000021.1:5310608-5323050 GCA_030068275.1 Clarias platycephalus
TGTGTGTGTGTGTGTGTGTGTGTGTGTGTGTGTGTGTGTGTGTGTGTGTGTGTGTGTGTGTGTGTGTGTGTGCGGCTGATTGTCTGCATTCGTTGCTGACTTGTTTTGCTTCCCCGTGCCAAAGGAAACGTTGGACACGTTCCCTGTTCCTCACTCAGCGTTTGTTCGCATGTGAACTCTTCTCCACTGATCATTTGTTCCATGTTTTGTTGTTTTGCTCTATTTTTTTTTTCTCTCTCGCTCCTTTTTTTTTTCTTCTTCTTCTTCCACTAGACTGTAGAAATCTTTCACAAAGGCCATAATTTAAACTCCTAGACACGTGCCTATAATTGTTTATACAACACGTTACGTTATTGCGTACACGTTTTTGTTGGGAAAGACAGTTGAAGACTTTGGCAACATCGAGGATGACGTTTATTTAACAGTGAAATATTTTGACTATGAGAAGAAGAAGCTCGAAGAGAAAGTGATGGAGATCATGTTTCCAGCTGACGTATGCGATTGTGCATGTCGCCGTATAATAATAATAATAATAATAATAATAATAATCATCATCATCATCATCATCAGAGCTTCAGCTTTCTGGACACGGTGTGAAACATGAACTGTGTACAGCTGAGGTGTTGGTCTTTAATGAAGAAATCGTTAACATGGTCACTGTGGTAGAAGAAGAAGAATTAATTGGGACATGACGGACAGTTCAGGGTAGTAAGAGTAACTTTTTGCGCCGGACTGCATCATATAATAATCACTTAATCATTTCATAACGATGGCAGACAAAAGTGTAGAACTAATCCAGGTTATAAGCGTCACCCCAGTTTGAAAACACTTATCTACACACACACACACACACGCGCAGGCACATCTTTAAAGCGGCTGTTAAGCAACCCATTCATATTAGTAAAAAAGTAAAGTACACATCATTTAAGCCACTTAAAGACCAGGTTGCCATAGTAACCAAAAATTCTTTAAAGAAATATTGGCCTAAGCTCTAGGTTGCTATAGAAACCATTATACAACGTTTTTTGATGTTCTTCGTTCTTTTGCTGGTTCTTCATCGGCGAGTGTGCTTTAAGGGCCTGGAGATGGCCCGTCTTCAGCTTCGTTTCTTGATATAGTACATGTTCCACCCTAGCGGTACATGGTTCTACCATGATGTATACTTTGGTACAATGGATCTAGAGTATGGTACATGGCTCTATCATGAGCTGTAGTATGGAACTATGGAACTCTTACCGTCAAAAATATGTTAAACATGTTTATGTATTACATGTATATCCAAAGCCTGTACTTCACCATATGAGTAGTACCATATTAGATACCTACTGTGACCTACTGTGTTGCTCAATAAGTATCATAGTCCTCACCAAAGTACAGAGGTACACACCATAATACTACTGTGGTACTCATTAAAGTGCCACATTATCTGCCCTACCATGGTAATATCTGAAGTATGTACCATAGTTTACCCAGTATATACCATAGTGAAATTTCTTATGGATGTGTTGTGTCAGCAGCTCTCGTGTTGGTTTGTCCATAGTCCTGAATGTTCTGCGCTATCAATGTGGAAGATACATGCTGCAAACTGTTTAATCTTTATACGGACACTTTCGGTTCCAAAGGTTAAAGAAATACCACAAAACCAACCGCTCTGTAGTAGTGGTGGGAAGGTTGGATCATTTTAGTGACTCGGTTCTTTGAATCTCGTTCATTAAAAATTAACGAATCATTTTTTTGAGTCATTTAATTCAATTCAGAAATGAAATAAAATGTTACATTTTCAATAAACAGACCGCCCAAAATGTCTACATACACAAATTTTGGCTATAGTTCCAATAATGAAAATATTACAATGCAGCTAAGGACATGTGATGAGCAGCTCACCTCTCATAACTTCTGGTCCGAGTCGTTTGTTCTTTTGTCACGTGACTCTCATCGACTCTATGCAGTGCATTACACAGGAAACAGAACTGAACGGTTCGTTTCATGAGTCTTCTACTCCGAGTCTTTTGTTCTTTGGAATCTATTGCACGGCAAAGCGTCTATGGGAGTCACGTGACAAAAGAACGAACGACTCGGACTAGGAGACCCATTAGAAGAGCTGTTCAATTCTGTTTCACTGTATTGCACTGCATGGCGTCTATGGGAGTCACGTGACAAAAGAACGAACGATTCGGACTAGTAGCCTCAAAGGTAACTTGTTCAGTTCTGTCTCCTGTACATAATCTACGGAGGTTTTGCGATGCTTTGTGCATGCGCGCCCAGTAGAAAATGAACAAATCGTTCTCCGAGATGACTCGTTCTTCTGAGTCAGGTTAAAGACTCGGTTAAAAAGAACGAATCGTTCATGAACGACCCATCACCACGTCTCTGTAGGTGTCTGATTGCGCTGTTGCATCACTGATGCGCAAAGTTGGGTAGAAGGAAGAAAAGTAGTAAAAAGTACTACTTAGCTTTAGCATTGTTAGCTACAAGAAGTCAATCAAAATCGCTAACACACTTTAACAGACTTCTGATTAACCCATGCTCTGTTGTTTTGTCCCTTTTTTAAAAATTATTATTATTTTGTCCCCTCCATAACAGGAGTTTGTTTTGCTGCAGCTAGCTTGGAGCATTCAGCTAGTTTCCTTAAAAGAATGCTTATGCTAGCTAAGAACACAAGCTGAGAGACTAGCATGTTGTTAGCAGGTCAGTTTTAGCCTGTTTCTTTATTGAAAGCAGCTGTAGATTATCATTAACGCAAAATATTTCAGGATGTCTTTTTCTTCTTGTCTAAATTTTGTCTAAAGTGAGCGAAGAAGCTTAGCGCAGACCTGGTTTTTGGTGCTGCTTAGTCGTGTACACTGTGACTGGATCTGAATTTAGCGTGTTAGCGTAACAGTGTGTGCTCCGTGATAAAGAGACGGGGTGCGTCGTGTGGAAAAACGCACATTTTTATTTCATGTATTTTGATCGATCGTGAACAACGTTACATTAAGCGTCTTTGATGTTTTTTTAACTTTTCGCAACATGCTAACACGCTATAATCTTGGCATTAACATCAGTTTTAGTTTATACGTTGATTTGTAGAGGACGGTTTAATATTCGGCTAATGTTTAGGAATAATAGCCTTTATGAAGTAGAAGAGAAAGCGAATGCTGCTGTTTCAGGTCATAAAGGAGAAAGAAAGCTTTATACTTCACAACACACACACACACTTGCGCGCATACACACACATTCAGACAGCCTGAAATTGACGATCACTTCAGATTACAGCTGTTTGTGCGTGTATGTATCTCTGTGTGTGTGTGTGTGTGTGTGTGTGTGTGTGTGTGTGTGTGTGTGTGTGTGTGTGTGTGTGTATTCAATCCTGCATTACAACACTGTTACTCGAACATTTTTAAATGTTAAGATTTCTGATAATCTTGGTCATAGCATGCTATGTGCATGTGTGTCTGTAGGTGTGTGTGTGTGTGCACGTGAGAGAAAGTGAGAAAGGGCTTCCTGCTAGTGCCTTTCTATGGAAATGGACACACTCTTTCTCACACACAGACACACACACACACCGTTTAAACCCAGACGCAGAGTCAGACTAGTGGGCCGGTTAGAACAAAGCGAGCCGTTTATCTGCTGCATTTGTGCAGACATTAAGAAGTGTGAAGAGTGTATTGTTATGTTCTCACCTCCACCAATGTGTGTGTGTGTGTGAGAGAGAGAGAGAGAGAGAGAGAGAGAGAGAATCCTTTCTCGTCTTTGTGCGTTAACATCTTGCACACCTTTCTCTCCGTTGTCTCCCTGCATATATTTAACGCCATGTGTGTGTGTTGGTTTTCTTTTGTGTGAGAGCGATACTCATCAGGTCATGAGGTGAAAATAGTTTCTTAATAGCGGGGAGCTCAATGCCAGACACGAGTTTAGTTTTGCGTGTGCGTATGTGTATGTATAGTATATGTGCCACGGCCTAATCCAGACAGGCTGCGGGTTAAGATGGAGGTTAATGAGAGAGTGTGTTTCAGATTTCGTTTGTCCGTCCAGCATTCAGCTTTTCAAGAAAAGAAAAAAAGTTTCACGTATTATTATATTAAGGCCAAAACATTTTTTTAAAAAGGACGCAACTACTCTATGTAATCTGCTTCCTTTCTTCCTTGATTATGGATTGTTCATTGTATCCACATTTTTTTATTTTTTGAAATTGCTTTATTTTTAACAGGCATTAGCTATGCACATAGTTTAGCGGCATGGGTGAAGACATGCGTGTGAGCGAGGATATGACAGTCAGCAGCAGAGGAAAACCGAGGCCGAGAGCGAGCATGACTTTTTGAGGTGTGTGTGTGTGGAGTCAGCAGGCTTGCTCGGGGGGGCCTCTCTGTGGTCAGCGTGGCCTGTGTGCTCCTGTCAACTGTCACTTTTCTGCTGCGGTTGCGTCCCTTGCTAACTGCTAATCTTATCGCGCTGTCCATTTGCCTTATGCGCAGCAGAGAAACGCTCCCACACACAAACGCACAAAGACAGAGAGCAAGCCCATGTTAACCCTTTCCAACTGTCTGGCAGGCATTCTTACAACATAATTAACTATATTCCCATGTGTCATTGTTGTTGCGCACAGAATAACCCAGAAACGAAGCAGGTCCTTATCTCATAGCCGATATTCTACAACAGATCCTGTCTGACCTGAGCGCCGAGCCGAGATCATCTTACAGCCCTAACCTCCTTTTGGCTCGCCGCTATCCTGCCTGATTGTTCTCATCCTGCAGCTAATGCACCGTAATATGATGTAGTGCAATCACGCTGTCTGTGTGTGTGTGTGTGTGTGGGTGCGCCGACCTGGGCGGTCCAGTCCGCGTCTCCTCCGCTTTACAGCTTATGAATCCGCAGTGTCTGTGTGTACCAGTAAGAGTACCGTCTCAATGTTACAGAACAAGTGATAAAAAAAAAAGGCCTGGGCGCATGCAGATAACTGCTGTGGATCATGGATGTGTTGAATTTTCCACATTCAAAAAAAAAAAAAAAAAAAAGGAGTAATCAGTAATTAATGAAACAAAGTCAATAATGGGATGAGCCTTTTACAAGAACAATTTGTTCAACGAACTCATAAAATAAATATATATAGCAAAGTTTCTACAAAAAACAAACAAACAAACAAAAAAAAAACGGGGTGCCTAAGGGTGATTGAAAATGTACTAGTGTGTTAAAAAGAAGACGGGGAAAGTGTGAGTCAAGACGGTTCACACACTCTCAGGCTTAAGAAATTAATCATTTATTTTGATTTCATAGCTTGATTTCTCACACAACGTAAATATTGATTTGTCATTTCAACTGTGGTGCATGTAGCTTCTTCTAAGTGCCATAAAGCCACTTGGTGATAAATTTCACATTTTCTGGAAAAGCATGAGTATTAATAACAATAACAATAATAATAATAATAATAGTAATAATAATACATCTCGCACCATGACTTGCCACTTGCAGCAAAGCACTCGCAGCACCTGACAAAACTGTGGACTGTATTATGCAACCCTAAACAGGGTGCCAGTTCATCACAGGGCACACACACACACACACTTACACACACCAACATATTAATGTCTTTGGACTGTGGGAGGAAACCAGGAGTGCCTGCAGGAAACCCGCCGAGCACTACTTACCCTGTTTACATCATTCGTGTTGTTATTCACATCACAGCCCTATTAGCCGCTTTTCTCATTTCAATCATATTAAATCTTTTTTTTATTTTATTATATTTTAAACCCACGTATATGTTAGGAAAATGTTCCTATTCCTGACCTTGTGGACTCATTACAAGTGCTCAGAACTGTTGACGGAAAATGTGACACTTGTGCCAACTAATTATTTAGCCGAACGCTTTTTCGGTTTAGAAAAACACACAGGCAGTGGAGACCTAGCTAGCTAGCTAGCTAGCTAACGTTTTAGCTAACTAGCTAGCTAAAATGTAACTAGCTGGGAAATGGCAGAACATATGAACGTGTGTGTGTGTGTGTGTGTGTGTATATACAGTAAAAATTGGCCAAAAGCTGCAGGACTGTCAGTCAATATTTTCCTCAGATTTGTTAGCAGAATGCACTGAGGAGGAGAAAAAATAACCGCTAATGAGTCCGGCTAAATATATGATCTAATCTTTTAGATTTACACACGTATATAAAAGCATAAATAGAGTAGAGATGAGGCAAAATCTTTAGGAATACAGGTTAAATTTATGATGTAAATACATTTTTTTTTTTAAAAACCTGCAGTTGGTGTTAGCATTTAATGCTATCTGAGCCTCCAAGAGGGTCAGCCTAAAATATGCTACAACATAAGTTACTGAAACCTGGAGTTACAGGTTTTCAGACGCCTGATTTGTTCAACGGTGTATTTTAAAACCAAACTTTTCTGCCTTTTTTCTTTCTCTTTTATCCTCATCCACACACACACACACACACACACACACACACACACACACACACACACACACACACACACACGTCTCTTTTCCTCAGGGTCATTATCGTGATCTGAAAGACTCGAGCAGCACTGTACTATTAGTTATTTCAGCTGTGCTGACTTTTTTTTCTTCTCCCCCCCTCCCCCCCCAGCGTTATTCTCTCTCTTTTTTTTCTTTCTTTTTTTTTTTCCCCCTCCATCACTTGGCACCTTTTGACGGAGACGTTTGAATTGTACCTAATGTGCTGTTTTTATTGGAGCCAGTCCGCAGCCATTCACGTCTTACCGCTGCTGCCTTTCAAGGCCCCGGCGTAACGAGTACCACTCAAGGTCTTCAGCTTCAGCTTGGCCTTCCTCGCGCTTTCAGTGGCGCAGGAAGTTATTTCAATTTAGAGTCGAGTCGTTTTCCTGAAACCAATTTGAGCCTCATTTTTTTTTTTTAAATCCTTATGCAAATATGGCAATGAAACAAGGCCGTTAATGTCAACCTGAGCTTGTTTTACTGACTCTCCGCTCTCCGGGATATGACGGATGGGTTAGTGCAGCCTGGAGCCTTTTAAGGCTTTTCAGGGCTTTTAGGGCTTTTCGCAGTTTGACTTTGAGTGTCTGCCTGCTGCACATTTGTGGCCTCGTCACATCTGACAGTGCGACTCCGCGCTAACTGCCTGCAGCCCCGCTAACTCGTAGGTCGTGAAAAGGAACATAAAGGGTTATTCTACCCGTCTCTTTTTTTTTCTTTTTCCTCTCTCTCTTTGTGTCTTGGATGTCTCGGTGTTTGTGTGTTAACCTGACGAAGGCCGTGTGAGTGTATGTGCATGTGAGCAGATGTGAGGGGTTTTAACAGTCAGTTCAGCCATGCATGGCCGTGTAGACACATCCTGTAACACGAGAGCCCCGACACTTCAGTCAGGATAATTGATTATCGCTGAGAACCCTGTTTAAGACGACGCCGACTGCACCTGTCTAGTTGTGTGGAAACTACCGGACTTACCAACACGCACTTTACACCCGAACGAAATCGTAACGCAACCTGGAGAGTACCTAGGTCTATTTGAGGCGTATTCAACTAAAATTTGTGAAGGTTATGAGCAACTAGAGTGGAAGTGATCAGGATGCATCTGGCTGCAAAATCTGTTTAAAATGTCTGTTAAAGGGCACCTATTATAAAATTTACTTTTTAAGTCATGTTTAGACAATTTTTAGGAAACAAGTTTTGCTTTTTGTGCTTTTCCCCCCCCATGTTTGTGTTGGCCAGGGCTTAAAACAAGGCAGTTGGGTTTCTTCCCCCTATTGTGACCTCATACAAGGGAAACCCGGCCCCCAGCCTTGCTGCTCTCTTGGGGGCGTGGCTTAGAAGTAGCTCTTGTATAGATGCTGAAACCGTGTGTTCGGAGAAGGAGTAAGACACCGCAAGGAATTCAAAAAATGCTCTATCTGAGCTGGAGAATGAACACACATTTTAGTGAGACTTGTGTTAGCGTTTTCTTTTTGGTTGTCTTTTTAACGTTTTAAATAGGTTATAAAATAATATCCGTCAAAGTTTATGAAAACGTTCCATTCTTGTTGGGTTTACTGCATTGACTTCTGATTTTGCTGATGATGTGTACAAAGACAATATTGTCTCGAAAAAGCCAAATAGGAAACATGAACTTGGTTATTTTATTTAAAAAAAAATTTTGAGAGTGTCTGAGGTCAGGGTTACGCAGTTCTCTTAACGGATGAATAAATGATCTCGGAACACACGCTGAGGGAAGTTTTGATCCGATCACTGCTTCAGATCAGCTGTGAAAAGCTTCTCCATTCAGCCTTTCGCTGTTCCGATGAGATCCGCATGGTCATCGTGGACGTTTCCCTGAACATGACGGATAGCGTTCTTCTTGTCCCGTGTCTCTCAGAAACAGGAAACGGTGGTGTGCAGTAAACGGCTGGGGTGTCGATTAGGAAGAACAATGCGATGGCGCGAGTGGATCTGACCTGCTTTTGATTTATATGCGTCTACATATATATATACACACACACACGCACACAGACTCTGGCCCCCATGCACAGCGTGTTTATGATGGCGTGCCACAGAACGCAAGATGGCTATCTGTTAACACCTCTCGCTGCTGAAGAGGGGCCTCTCTTTGTTGCTTCAAATGTGAGGGGAGGGAGGAGGGAGAGCCGGGAGCAGTGCGAAACCTACAGATTCGCGTCCATTGCTGAGCATGTGACACGTTTTTTGGTTGCTGTGCATCTCTTCTCGATTTATAGAATTGAAACCGAAGTCTCAGTTTAATAAGATATAGAGACTGTGGGAGGGTGGGAGTATTCTCGCACTGTCTGAGCCTCTCAGTGTGTTTCCTTCCTGCAAGAGATGGCGTGACCTCGAACCACCGCTGTCCTGCCAGACGTGAGGCCCAGGCCTGTGCCTGCTTAACCACAAGCCTCTAGCTGAGACTGTACTCCGTTTTCAGTTTGGCACTTTGCGAGTAAAGGAAGACGCGCGAGATAGAGAGAGCGATCGTTTATCCAGCAGGGAAGTGTGTGAAGCCGAACAGCGGTGCATGGACGAATATAGCAGTGTGTGCGAAAGAGACTGAAAAGCTTGCTGATCCTGTTGTCTGGTGGCAAAAGGGAGAGTGGGTGGTGCCATGGGGCAGGCTGGGCCATTCTCTCCCCACCTGCCCCTTGTGTAAAGCCTCTGATTGGCTACCAAAGGAATGGAAAAAAAAAAAAAAAAAGAAACCAGTGTGTTTTTGTTGGGTGAGCAGCTTGTTCATGCCTGGTGCTCTCGTCTGCTTTTTCCTGCATAGTCATAAAAGCTTGAAAGCCTTTCGTTTCAAAACGGTGCCACAGCACAGCTAGGTCTGGAAATCAGAACTAAATGGAATGGGAGAATTTCTGAAACGGTGGTGTGATCTTTTTTTGGCCTGTCTGCTACTCCTTCACATCAGGCTTTAATATAATTATTCTGCTTTTTTTAAATTTCGGCTCTGATCATCTGAATCTAGACAAGTCGTGTGTTTGTGGATGAGTCTGACATATCGCTTTGGTCTTCATCCATGAGCATTGAGGATTTGTGTGTTTTTAAAAAAAAAATTTTTTTTTTCATATGCTGCATTTATAAGCAGTTATAAATTTCATCTATAATGTCAATTCTAGATCCTAAATAATTGGATTGGAACAAATGATTTGCATGATGAAGTGCACTGAATGGGCTGCTATTTATTTATTAAGTTCAATTTGCAAGATGACTTTTATACAACATATTCATTTTTTTATAGTAAATGTCTGTCCAAATGTAAATGTTTTATAGCCGTTAAGACATAAGGTATGATAAGCCATCATGTCGTCCTGTGGTCGTCAGGAATTTCAACGATTTGAAAATGTGAATCTTCTGGTCGCTGGTGCAGAACCGCATCTGCCGCAACCTGCAATGCAAAAACGCAACGCGCTCATGCTTAACACGACTGCCGTTAGTTCACTCATCGCTGAAACAGATTTGTTATGGCTCACGTAGATATTGAATCATTTCTCGTTTTATTAGTCAGTACTTTCTCAGACGTGAGACCGTTTCGAGCTTGCCCCAGCTTCTTCACCTCGTAACCCGCATCGAAAGACGCGGCTCTTCCACCCGACGCACGCCGCGTCACCTGTGTTTTGAACTCGCTCGAGAAAAAAAAACCGATGTGCTCTGAGAATTCTCAGCACTGCTGCCCCTGTTTTTCCCCTCCCTCTGTTTTTTTTCTTTTTCCTTTTCTGTTTACTGTCACTGCTTCCTCCAAGTGTGAGCGGTGAGTCACTTTCTTGTTCTGGCCACAAGCTTTTCATCTGTTTTCTCTGCATAAGTCTGGAGTTCTAGACAGGCCGGTAAGGCCTTTAAAAAAATCTGCCAACTGCTTTCATTAGGCCGTGGAAGCTTAAGAGAAAAAACATCTGTCGCTGTTGTGTTTTCTGTCCATCATAACTGGCAAGCTGTTGTTGCCTGGCGCAGACCTGACCCGTGCCGTGTTTAGCTTTTCTTTTTTTTTTCCCCTTGGAGTGACTCGGTGTTGAATTAAGCACACTCCATTGCAACATGGGCTTTAATTGAGTTAACAGAAAGCCGAAAATTCGATTTGATGCTCATCATTGCATCATTGTTTTTCTTTTTTTTTTTTTTTTGTGCCTTGTTGTTGAACTGGGGAGTTACATAACGGCACTCTACGTTTCAGTGCATCTGGGGGGAAATGGGGTTTCCCTCTGTACAGCCCATCATCATCTCTGACTTTTGACAGGAATGTCAGATGTCTCAGACTAACCCCATCTGAGAGCTGTTTCATTTTGACTAAGTGGGGACTCGTCGTAAATACCAGCAGGTCAAGTGATGGGTGAAGAATTAAAGGAAACCAGAGCTCGGTGTTATGATTCGCGTTCTCTCCGTAGCGCAAGAGCATCACGGCCCTTTCTCCCCCGCTTTTAGACTATGAGTGTGTTATTAGATGCCATTATGCATGCAAGACTTCGAGAGCAGCGCTTCAGTGGAAATCGGGTGTCTTTTTAGTTTTTTTTTAACGTCACATAAAATTCCACAGCGTTCATGGTGTCTGTTGGCAGTAATGGGATGAGACAAAGATAAAGTGTGGGTGGTGCTCGACTGTGTTTGCACAATTTAACCAAGCTTCACGTGGAACTTTTTTTTTTTTTTTCTTCTTCTTGCCTTTCAGATGGTTTTGAGTGACTCGACTCGAGCGTGTAGTTACACTTGTTTTTTGCGTGGAAGTGAGTGGGAGTCGGCTTGTCGATGTAACCCCGATTGCAGAAGCTAATCAGCACGACTTCCTGCTTACAGTCAGACTTCACAGAGACCGCCAACAGTGGAATATCCTCCTGGCTCTCCAGTCTACGCAAAACAGTTTCCAGCCAAACTGGAAGCATTTTACATGTTACAGAAGGAGCTCTTGAAATAGAAATGGTTATTTTTGGGCTTGCTTGATCTTTTTGATCTTTTTTTTGCCTCCGTACTGGAATCTACTGCAGTTGGATCGAGCATGCTTCTGGGGTTTGTTGAACAACCCATGTTTGCTTTTATAATTAATTTTGTTTAAAAAAAAAAAAAAAAAAAAAGAAGCCGATATGTTGTGGTGTCCTGCCAAAAGGCCAAGCCAGCGGTGATGTTATCAGCCTCCATCCTGTCCAGGGACTCTGCAGGATGTTGATCGTCTTCCCCAAGTCTCTTTTTCCCACAATCCCCCAGTTCTGCGTTTAGTTCCCTCCTACTTGGTGGGTCCAGAGGTTCAGTCAGCGGTGACTTTACCACCCCTCCCACAGGCTGTTTTTTTTTGTTTTTTTTTGTCTCCTTGTCCCTGCATAATGGGAGGGATTGAGCTTGGCTCTCGGGTCACGTGTGTGTAACTGGCTCGGACAATGGCTACACTGTAGCTCTCCTTCCCAGCAGAGGCGCCTATAGTTCCTCCTGCCGGATCGGAGCAGAGATTTGGGGTGGGAAGGCCGGCTGATCCGTATCCAGTTTCTCCCCTGGCACTCAATGGCACTCTGTGTGTGGTGAGAAAGCCTGGCCGTCTGGATCCTCCGCTCGAGTTTCGACTCGCGGAGATGCCGATGGGACCCATCTTTCTCCCTCTGCTGTTCTAACTGTCTTCGCTTCAGGTTTACAATGTGTTGCAGTGATGCTTTGTGAACTCTTGGCAGGCACTCGGAGATGTTTGTGGTGTGTGTGTTGTTTAGTTGTTGTTTTTTTTTTTTTGTTCTGCATCAAATCCCTGATCTTTACCACACTTGAGCTGGCTCGTGTGCAAAGTCTGCTGCAGATTTTGGAGACGGTCAATCCGAGGAAAAGGGAGCCGGGCCTGAGCTGATTAATAAATACTCTGAGAGAGATGTGTGTTTGGAGACGCACCATGTGATACAACTTGACAAAAATTCCAGAGATCAACGGATGCTCGCTAAAGAACGGATGTTTGGACAAGGCTTCCGCTGGGCACAGACAGTAGTGTTTAACCTGTCTCTGATCCCACTGACACCTCCCATCCCCCCCCCC
>JAQQZT010000021.1:5339214-5351699 GCA_030068275.1 Clarias platycephalus
ACACACACACACACACACACACACACACACACACACACACACACACACACACACACACACACACACACACCCCTGCACAAGCACACACACACACATGCACACAATTTAATAACTGCTCTTTAACAGGTTAACCAACGATGAGCGTATCTCTTTCCTCCGTCCCCCCACTGCTGCCTCTGTGCGCGCTATAAAATCAGAAGCAGCACTTAAGCACTTCACGTACGGGTCATCCTGCGACCGGGTTCTCGCACTTCCACACACGCACACGCACACACATCGGACTCGCACTGCGGTGTGAAGGAGTGCTGAATAACCTTCTCATTAGCATTTAACCGAGGGGGGAGGCGATGTGCAAGATGATCGCGGGTAAATATCGGGAAGGCTAATCGAGTAATTAGTACATGAGTGGAGAGAGATTTGTGCAGGATTATCATGGCGCATGTGTGTGTGTGTGTGTGAGAGGAAAATTCTCCTCTAGCTGCAGTGATGCAACAAGCACCAATATAGAGTTTGTTTATTTTTTCCTCCACTTTTGTTGCCGGACTAACAGGTATAACTAGCTCGCCTTTAGCTTGACGCTTTTCTACCGCACCGATCCACGAGCACGAGGAGATCTTTGACACGTTTTTCCGATCCCGCTGGAGCCACGTTCCTGCTCGACATCAGTCATGATTCAGACTCGTACTCGCGCACGCCGAGGAATTCGGAATTGCGGGATCAGAATTTCTTCCTGTAATGATTTCCTCCAGGCCCGAGTTCAGCAACTCCTCCGTGGTCAAAGATTAAATGAATTTATAGTAGCTCATTGTCCGCTTTAGATCATATAACACGGACATGCCAGTGGGTTAAATCTACAACTCGGATTTCTGTTTTGAAGATGTAGGCCCGTCATAGATTCATGAACGCTAACGTCTGCTGGCTAGGACGTAGCTAATAAAACACGCTTTTTTTCCCACGGTAACTCGAATGCAGCACTTGACTCCAAAGGTGTTTTGGAGAGCCCAAAGTCTGGATCATTTTGATCAGTGAGAACAGAATCGCTCCATGCTTGGGAACCGCTTGAACAGGTTGTCTATACAGTACACTAGGGCACGGATCGGATCGGATATGGAAGTCAGTTGTACCTGAGAAAGGAAGTAGATCGCTGTTTAGATGCGACACCGCCAGTGCGGCCAGTCTGGTCCGAAATCTCCGTGCCACTCTTGCGAGAGCATGGCTTTTGCACCCTTGTCTCGCGTTCTCGTTCTCTTCTTCTATTGTGTTTTAATGGCGGCTCACAAACCCAAGTACCGCCACCTGCTGTATCGGAGAGTTCCTGGGTAACGGTACAAGTCAACCGTGCCTAATGTCTTCCAATAATCCAAAAGACACCATAACGCGAAAACCATTCGGTTCAAAAATGAGCTAAATTAATGGTGCTGCTTCTTTATTCGAGTGAAGCAGTGCTGGAATTGACAGGATTGAGTAATCCTAAGTTCCTCAAGTTTATTCGAATTTCGAGCCCCATTCCCGGAGCTGCGGTTTGTTTGTTTATTTGGAATTCACCTCCTCCGTCAGGTTCGTATCCCGTCTCTCTGCGGAAAGGGGGGAAAAAACCCCGTCTTCTACTCCAGGAAATACGGTAATTGCCATCTCGCCCCTGTCTCTGATGCCCGGGGCATGAAGCCTGGCCGTGTCACACTCCTCTTTGTTGTGTGATTGGCACGCGGGGCGGTGTGACGCGCGGTGCCAGGGCTCGTGGTTAATGATGCAGGTGAGTGAGCACGAAGCGAAAAAGCTCGTTACTGCACTGACAGTTAAAGAAGCGCTCAAGCTGCCAAGGTGTCCAGCTCCAGCTGATGTATATTTATGAAGCTTGTTAGAGACCGAGAAGGAGGGAGGTCGGGAGGGAGAGAGGGGGAGACAGAAATAAAGACAGACAGACAGACTGACGGACGGACGGAGGCAGTGTGCGGAGCCCGGTGGACCGGATCTCCAAAACCCCATGCGTGTTTTTCTTCAGGAGGCCAAAATACAGTCTGGTTTTCACCCTGTAACTCGTTCACGTCTTCTGTTCTGCTGTTGGCGAAGGGAGTTCCTATAACACGCTGCACTGTTGCACCAGGTTCTCCGTCGGTGTGAGACTAATGTGAACGAGAGACCGCAAGCGGTAGCTCCGAGTCTGCACCGTGGCTGGCTGTGCGTGCGTGTGTGTGTGCGTGCGTGTGTGCGTGCGTGTGTGTGTGTGTGTTTGGAGCCCAGCTGTTGGATTGCTCTGGACAGCATGTGAGTCAGGAGTGCGGCCTGGCACAAACACCCCTCTCTCGCTCCGCGCAGCGCCCCTGTGCCAGCACTCAGGAGGGCATCCCAGGACACCGGGAGGTTTTGTTTTGCCCTCATGCGGCAGCGTATTCTCCGAGCGCGTGCGCTCTCTCGCTGTGTGTTGAGCGCTAACCGTTTGGAAAATCCTCAACTCCACCACACACAGAGACCCTTGTACACCGGCTTAGACCGGCGCACGCTCCAATTTTGAAGTCGGGTTCCAATAATTTATTTAAGGAGAATTTAGTTTGGAACAAATTGCTTCAGCATAATTTAGTTGAGATGAACAGAAGAAAATACAAATTGGCTCGGCAGCGTAGCGCCGTTCAGTACTCGTCTGAATTTGTTTCAATAATTCGGCACATTAGTATATCATCTTTCAATCAGTGATGTAAGCTTTTTTTAAGTCAATGTCTTTTTGGTAATTCAGTCCATTCATTTTCTTACGGTATTTCAGATGAATTGAGTTTAGTTAGTTCAAGTTGTTCATTAAGTTTTACAGTTATGGCATTTGGCCTTAAGAGCATTGCTCAAGGGCTCAGCAGTAACAACTTGGTGGTTGTGGGTTTTGAACCCAAGACCTTCTGATCGCTAGTTCAATGCTTTGCGCAGTGGCAGTATCGTCGCCTACGAGGTTTGCCTGAGCCGCGATTATTGCTAGTTGAAAACTTTCAGGGGTTCAGTAACTTCTGTCCGTCCTGTGCATTGATTCAGATATATATGTATATATTTTTATTCCGTTTATCTCATATAAATGGTACAAAACCATTTCCTGGCTTCTTCGAGCCATGTTTTGTTTTACTGCATCATCAGGAAGAAAACCTGAGCCTGAGCCAGTCACTGTGACGGGCTTTTCTTTTCCTGTTTCGAGTGTAAGCTGAGCACCTGTATTGCACACAATAAGCGTGAAGTCCGGAGCCCAAATGGCCCCTAGGTGTTAGTGAGCAGCTTGTGTGTGTGTGTGTGTGTTCAGTGAAGTGCGAGCTCCCGTGAGGCTCGACGCATCCATGAATAATAATCTGTGCCCCGGCGAGAGGCCGCCCAGCCTGCCGCGCCATTCCCGAGCAATTCATTTCAATGAAGTGCAACGCCAGATTGATTTATCTCTGAAAGCGCAGAGGGAGAGGGAGATGGACAGCAACGTTCGGATTGTTCCAGACACCGATTTAGGACGACTCGGATATAGATAGATTCTCATCTGCCCCGTGGTGTTTTCAGCTTCCTCTTCCTCCGTCTCTCCCTCGCCTCTCATCATGTTGCGTTTCTCACATGATCCTCCCACACGCTCTCGTCTTTCCTGTCTCTTGAATCCTAAATTAAGCCCTTGCTCAGCATTTGTCGAGCCATGTGGATTTCGGTGCAGCTGCGAGATTGTAATGAAATCGGCGAGCAGGCCGCGCTGGAGGAGGAAGCGCAGCGGGTGCTTCCTCCTGACATTTTCTCACAGTTTAGACAGAAGCATTTTGGGGGAAATCCCGATTATAACGCACTCGACACATACTTGACTTTTGTCATTTTCATAGATTTGCGTATAGAATTGCACAACATTTAACAGGATGTTATTTCTATAGGAACTTTACTTGGAGTGAAAATCCTATTTTTTTTAGAGACAATAAATATAAAGGTCACACGTGAGAAATGCATTTCTTGGCATCATTGAATTACAGCCAAATAATCAATGACTGGGTGCGAGGTTATTGCCCAGAGTGACATGGAGTTATTCCTAACACTCGAAAGTTAATATTTTGTGTGTTGGTGTACGTCTCTGAAAGAAAACAAAGTTTATTAATTAGTGACGCATTGTATGTTTTATCTGTTTATGGAGACATTTAATGTAGTGGAACATCCACTCTTCTTGAAAGACAGTCCCCAAGATTTTGGAGTGTTTCTGTGGGAATGCATGCCCGTTCATTCTGTAGAGCGTTTATGAGGTGAGCCACTGATGTTGGACGAGAAGGCCTGGCTCAGAATCTCTGGTTCTCGATGGGGTTGAGGTCAGGGCTCTGTGTTAGGACCGATCAAGTTCTTCTACACCAACCTCATCAAACCATGTCTTTATAGACCTTGCTTTGTGCACTGGAAGACAGTCATGTTTGAAAGGAAAAGAACCTTCCCCATGTTAACTGTTGCCACAAAGTTTAAAGCATAACATTGTCCAAGATGTCTTGGTATGCTGAAGCATTAAGATTGCCCTTCACTGGAGATTGAAACCCCTGAATTCAATAATTACCCAGTACTGCTGTCCGTATAGTGTATATAATCAGCCGTAACGTTAAAGCCACCTATGTTTTGGGTTCTCCTTGTCCGACTGGGTCTTCTCTGGCCCCTCTGAGGTGCTGTGATCATTAGCAGCAGATCTTCTGGTTTGCAGGGCGAGGCCTTCGTGGATCAGACTTGTTTGTCCAGCGCATCCCATGGGTACTTGATCGGATTGGGATCTGGGGAGTTTGGAGAGCAGGACACTGGGCCCTGTGCGCAGCAGGCTGTGTTGCACTGGGTGTTCTGGGGCCTTTCTTTCAGATTCTTTGGACAGGCTGGCCTTTGGTTCTCGTGGGAATGAGTGAGCCTTGGGTGCCCATGATCGTGTCACCAGTTTACTGGTATATAGTTGATCAATGTTGTTCAGTTCTCCGTTAAGCAGTCAAAACATTCTGACTGATTTGGTGTATAAGTGTTAATTTATATAAATAGTGTGTGAATATAAACCTAGTGTTTGAATTCTAATCAACACAACATGTGAGCTGCTGTTATAAACGGTTAATGAATCAGCATGGAGAATTCACTTTCACTGTGTGAGGTGTACAGCGGTTGTGCAGCTGACTTTCCATAACTTCTGGTTACTTCTGATTAAAGAGTGGACTTTTAACACATTTGGTAAAACACCAGCAATTAGACACACTGCAGAACGCACACTTTATTGTTTTTGTCCTGCTGTCTCGAAAGATCAAATTTTATCCAAAATCGAAACGAAAGGAATCTCTTAATATTGTTAAAGGTGTAAAATGAGGAACAGCGTTTTAAACAGGCGTGTCGCTGACGTGTCGCCTTGCGCAGGAATCCCGGCCTGAAAGCTGGCTCGTGTAATCAGCCTGTCCAAATTCCAAAGTCCCAGGGAGGAGACGTCGGTTCGAAACGGAAATAAATAAAAGTTTGACGTTTACGAGCACGTTCCAGCTCTGAGCCGGCTGCGGACCGAGGAAAATCCGCTTTGACGTCAGCCCACGGCTCTGCACACACCTCCTGGCTCGCGTCCCGTAGACAGGCCCTGGCACTGAGGTGAGGGAGAGCGAGGAGTGTAAGTGTGTGTGCATTGAAAGAAATGATAATTTTGTCCTTGCTGGCTCGTTCTGGACTGTGATGAAGACAGCAGGTTCGGGTTCACACTTACTCGAGCCCTGAGTCAGTCACTTGAATCGAGTGCACTAGATACACCACAGGCCTAGTGTAGAGCACAGCATGACCAGCACAACCAAGTGTGTGTGTGTGTTAGGAACTGATGACTCAACTCTGCTCTGCTCTCTGTTCTTGATTTTTGGACGATACAGATTGTACTCACACTGCTGACTAAGTTGTTTTATTTTTTCCCATGTTCTTCTCGATCCTGATTGGTCAGAAGCTGTTGAGGTGGGAGTCCAAGTCACAGGTTTATATTAGCGAGCTGTGATTTGAAAAAAAGGCATTCTTTAGTAACTCTCGATAATAGACAGGAACTTTGTACACTTCTCAGGAAACCATATACGATAATCAATGGACTAAAGTTTCTCACTGATGATGATGATGGTGATGATGTAACGTTCGGCTTCTCGGTAACGCAGCAATCTGATTTATCTTACATCTGAGAGAGGGAGAGATTTCAAAGGCCGGTGGGAGAACATCTGTTTTGCATCTGCCGTAATGAGATAAGTGATGGCAGGCGGTAATTAGTCTCGCGTATAAATGTAACTGTAAATGGGTAAAAATGAACATAATGTTCAATGGTACGATTGAGGGACGCATGAAACACTTCATGTACGGAATTCATGTTGTTAAACATGTTTAAAGTTTTTATATGCACATAAATATAAGCATATACACATTTGTATAGATATAGCAGCGCTGTCAATATTAACGCATGCGATTACTTTTAACGCATTAAGTTTTTTTTATTTTATATATATAGTTTGACCCTAGTGGCTTCCCATAATCGCAGCGCAGTTACCCGGCCGTGTGAGAAAATTGCACTTTTAACGCGCATAATACGACTAAAGAAACATCGCTAGGTGTGAAGACTGGCAAGTCTTATTGTAAAAACCTTGCCAAAGTTTGTCTAAAGTTTAACTATTTTTACACTAAAGAATCCATTAAATGTAAGATGTGGGAGCGGTGGCTCAGGTGGTTACGGCTTTTTGGATCTGCGAACCCGGGTTCCATCCCTGCTGTGGGTTGCCAGATCCCCTAGTATACAACTATCGCATGCGGGGCCGGTCTCAGTCGAGAGATTTCAATTTAACATGTATTATGAATCTGACTATTTTAAAATTACTGTAATTAGATAAATAACTAGGTTGATTGACAGCACTAATATATATCTATATATATAAATACTTAATGAAATGGTAATGTTTGATGCTAATTCAGTGGCTGAAGTTTCTTCTCACACTCTTCGCTCTGGCCTGTTCCTGCTGTTGTAAACATGTTTCCATGCATCTTGCTCTGTGGAGGTGTGTGGGTGCATGTGCACGCACTGCGTGTGTGCGTGTGTGTGCGTGGCTGGAGCACTTTGTTTAAACGTACTGCTGGAGCTCGTGGGAGGCCTGTGCCACAGCACTCGGATGTGGCTAGGACACACACTCATGCCAGCTGTGGAACCTTTTACTCTGGGTTTGCGTGAGAGTGTGTAGGTGTGCGTGTGTATGTACATGTGTATGTGTGTGTGTGTGAGAGAGTTGCTTCCGCTGTGCCACCCTTGAGAGACGAGACTCTCCAAATCCCTTCGTGCTGATTACACAGTGTGATTGGAGCTTTGTTCGTCTCCAGCCGCGGCACGCTTCAGAAGGACGTGTCTGTTAATTGAAGCCAGAAGAAGCCTGAGTCATTAGGGAACCTCTTCACTGTCTGAGTTTGTGTGCGTGTGTGTGAGAGAGAGAGCATGTGCGGGCAAGCAGCGCTTTTTGTAGTGAATGACACACAGGAGGTGGTGAGAGGGTTACTTCAGCGCGACTCCTCACCTGCAGTGTGTGTGTGTGTGTGTGTGTGTGTGTGAGGTGGGGCGATTGTGTTTCAATTAGCCCCTTAAGTTTCAGGTTTGTGCCTAAATAAATGGCAATGGTCTTTATTCAGCTTTATATCACTGACCTTTGTTTATCGAGCTGAATATATATTTATTTATTTGTAAACGGTTAGTACGTGTTGACCTCGAGTTACGAGAGAAATCACCTTAAGTTATTCCAACTTTAGTTTCCCAGGTTCTGATTAAAGTCCAGATAAACATATAGACACACGTGCACAACTTCAACAGACACTAAACTGTAAAAAGTGATGTTTTGGCAAATAGAAATATCTTGAATCTAGTCAGATTTATCGAATATTTCTTCGTATAAGATCATATGAAATGTAAGATTTTGAAACCTGTTTCTAGAGAAAATTTTACTAAGTAAGTGTGAATTTTATTGTTAGATAATTTTGCTAGTTTTAGGATTTAATTTCTTAAAAGAAGCAAAATGATTTGCCAATAGAACAAGATGCTTATACTTAAAAATAAAAAAATTATCAAAAAGTAAAATTGTCTAGAAATAAGTATAATAACTATAATAATGTAATATTAAGAACTTTTATGTAGATACATTTCATATTTTGACTTTTTTTGTACTTAATTTTTGAAAATATCTTCGTTAAATTCACCTGAAAATTATTACAACAAACCAATTTTATAATAATAATAAATTACGCTTACTTCTAATTAAATTTTACTAGAAGTTGCTAAAATTTCATGTTCTATTGGCAGATAATTTCACTAGTTTCTTAAATGAAGCAAAACTATCTGTCAAAAGAACAATGTTTATACTTAAAAGAATTGTAAAATTGTCTGGAAATAAGTATAATAATCTTATATTTGGTTTGTTTTAGCTTATATTAAGAAATCTTAGCTAAATTTGACTAGATTCTTATTATTTGTACTTGCTGAGACGCACAAATCTGGTGTGAATGTTTAGTTCAGTTTCCATGTCGATCTTCTGCCGCATTAACAGCTGCCTCAGGTCACGGCGCGTTTTTTGACACCTACGTGCAAAATCAGTATTAAATTGCCATGTTTTTATAACATTTCTTTTTTTTCCAACAAATTGTTAGTAAACCTATAGTTTTCCCCAATACCATGTGTATCAGAGAAAAGTCTTAAGTTATTGTCATGAGAGATTTCGGCCTGTTGTTAAAGTAGACAAATTGCTCACTGTAGCTGAATGCCAAAGCAATTTGGTGTAATTTAGTGGATCAGTGTGGATTAAATGCTCTTTTATCGGGCCTGTACGGGCCCGGAGCCATAGATGAGCGGAGGTTCGCCCGAGCCGCTTTGAGTTGGAGAGGGATTCGGAGCGAGCGCAGTTTTGAGTGGCTGTACAGGAAATTGTTGAGTTTAGTTTTGGTTTGTCCTAATGCAAGCACCGGCTTTGCGTGTCACGTCATGGGCACGGCTCCAAACCAAACTGGCTTCAAAGTGCACCTAGAGCGGGGTGGAGGGAGGGGGGTGTGGAACAAAGTGAAGTTTGTGTTGTAAAAGCCACTGAGTGGTGACGTGAACTAGGTCCGTGCTCAGGGTTACATCAGATGATGATGATGATGATGGTGATGACCAATAACCACATGTAGGCTCTGGGTTTTAATGGCCTTAATGCACTTAATCTGAACATCTATGATTTGTGTGTTTTGTCTCTTTTGTCTTTGTCTTAGACTCGACTGATCCATTTTCTTCATGCGTTTCTTTTGTGCTCTTGATTTCATAATGTTGCACTGGATTTGCATTTCCTGATGACTGGGATCGGTTGCGTATTCAGAGTGCACCTTGGGTGACACATTAATGACCGCACGAAACTTTTGGCACATGTACAGTAGGAATTGTGCTTTCTGCTTTTGACTGATGGGTTACATTTTTTTTGCATGTTTTTTCTTTTTAAAGTAAGCTTTATTCGCAATGCATCGTTCTTTTATTGTTCTTTGGCAAATTGGTTCATTTTTCCAAAGCACGGCATGTCCAGCAATATTAATTAAATCAATTAAAAATTTAAACATAAAAAAAAAAAAACATACTTGGAACGAGTTAACTTTATTTATTTTAATGATAATTAATTTAAATGTATTTAAAAAATAAGTATAATTATATTGTTATGTAATTATTATATTATTATATTATTATAATGTATTAAACTAAAGCTTTAAATATTTCTGGCATATTAAATCATCGTTAAAAGTTTGCCTGAGACGTTTGGTCTCACACTGACGACCATTTTCTTTTGATGTGATTATGACATTTTTTTTCCTTCCCACGTTTGTGCTCCTCTTCCGAACACACGGAACACCACCAATAATAATAATAATAATAATAATAATAATAATATCTATTTTCCTCGACCAGCTTTTCTCCAGTAAACCTCTCCTGATCCGATATTGCAGCTGTTGGTCTCCGGGTTGCAGCTGTGCTGCTTGTGATGTCGTTTTGTTCGGTGTTTATTGGACCAGCTGGAGCGCTGGATTTGTCCTGGGGTTGTTTTTTTATTTTTTTTTATTTTAACAACAACAAACAAAAAGACGTGTTGAATTACACGTCGGCCGTTACGATGGCGAGCCCTTCGCGGCTCTGTTACGAGAGACTGAGAGCGAGATGGTGAGAGACGGATGATCGGAACATCCTGAACATTCTACAGTTGGAGCAGGAAGCTTGTTAGAAAGTTCTCTCTCTCTGGCTTTCTCTCCGTCTTGAGCTTTCTTTCTTTTCATCTTCCTCCCTCTTGTTCTCGTCGTGCCCTTTCAGGCAGCGTGCGTTGTTCGAACAAATTTCAGCGTGTTAAGTGAAAGCCCTGAGTTGGCGGCGAGCCCGCGTTCTGCGCTGATCAATCCCACGTGAGCGCCAGCGCTACTATATTTAGTGTGTGTGTGTGTGTGTGTGTGTGTGTGTGTGTGTGTGTGCTCTTTAAAAACAGGAGCGAGCGTTTCACATTGCTGAATCTGGGATGCCATGTGTAGTAATTTTCTTATGGTTATTACACACCTGTATAATAATATAAGTGTTCAGTCGATATCAGGCTTTGTGAAGCCCTAACCTAACTGTGTTATTGTGCTACACAATGTTCTTTATCACGCATATCAATATAAACAAATATGAATTTTAATATGTATCACCGTATCCAAAACGCATTACATTGTTGTTCTTTTTTTTTTTCTCTCTCTCTCTTTTTCTCCAAGACTTCGCAGGTTTGGCGTGCGAGTTAAATACGAAAGCTTTGATGTAGTCGTGTAATATTAGGTTTTATGATTCCGTCATGTATTATCACCCTGTGTACGTTCTGCATAAATATTAGAGACAATAACATCGGATAAAATTAATATATTGATTACTTTGTATTCGCTAAATGTTGTTTGGTTTATCGCACGGAAAATCGATCCAATTACACATCACGTATCGCCATACTTTTTAAATGGTATATGTTGAAATTCATCTAGTGTCCTACAGGTGGCACTCTAAACTTCTTACACTGGGTTTTACACTATTTTACTACTTAAGTAGCATCAGCCCAAAAAAGGATTTTTTAATTATTATTATTATTATTTTTTTTTATTAACCCAAATATCGAAGATGTTGACAGGCTGAATTATTTGCTTGGTTTGTTCAGAATCGTGTAAAAATGGGAAAAACACATGATATTTATAATAAAATCGTGATGCCTACAGAATCGCAATACAAATTGAATCGACACCGCGGTATCGTGATGATATCGTATCGGCTGGCTCCAGGTAATTCCCATCACTAATGCTGACTATGATGATATTACAATCTGGAAAATCTTTATACAAACTGAGCTATAAACTCCATGCTCATCCAATTTCCTGCATTTCTTTCTAAACGTCTAATATGTGTGTGTTTAAGTATCAACTTTTTAGCTGTAGCGTTCACTATTTTCATCTTGTTTCAATGGTAATTTGTGTTCACACTAAAAACCAATTAAGGAAAGGAGACACACCATACCGTAAGAAAAACCTACGATTTCTTCTTCTGATTTTTCCGCAGTCTTGCCAGCCAATAGGAATCAAGTAGGCGGGGTTTTGGTGGTTGTCTATGCTTCGCTTTTTAACTGTTGAATTCTTTTTCCATTGTTGTGTCTTTACTTTTGTTGCCGCAGTAAACTAATGCTATACAGTACGCCTTTGTCTACGCCAGAATCGACCTCCAACCCAAACTTCACCTTCGTTGCTTGTTCCGCGCGGGAGAGTCGAATTAAGTTGCGGCGATGTTCATATAATAGTGCTGTTGTTTGCTGAGATTCCTCACGGAGGGAACGAACACACTCGTACGCACTTCATCCTGGCAGCTTGCCAAAGAGGAGAAATCGGCGCACTTTCACGCACTTTCCTGATCAGCTGCATGAGTTCAGTGTGTGTGTGTGTGTGTGTGTGTGTGTGTGTGTGTGTGTGTGTGTGTGTGTGTGTGTGTGTGTGCGGCTGGCCCAGTGCCAGACCATAGTGTGGCAGGAGGAGGAGGGGGGGAGGAGGGGGGGGGAGGAGGTGTGAGGTAATTGCTCCGTACCTGCCAGCCTGCTGCACTATGCTCTGGGGATCCTGTCACAACGTCACGCTTTCAAAGGTTTTGACACGCAAACGCACACGCACACACACGCACACACACGCACACACACACACACGTGCGCGTTCACACATACACACAATTATATCTGTCTTCTCAAGGCTCGTGCCATTCACCATTAGAGCAGCTTGGTCCATTCCAAATCCTGCCAGTTTGTTTTGATGCAGATGCCTGTGTGTGTGTGTGTGTGTGTGGGTGTGGGTGTGCATGCCCATGGGGGTGTCTAATGAGAAGACCTGGTGGTTTTCACACTCCTTGCACCCAATCAGCTTCTGTCAGGTGCTGTGTGCGTGTGCGTGCACACACATGTCTACTGGGAGATGTAAAGCTCACCTGTCAGTGTCAACCATGCCCC